>WEKW01030038.1:1042-14636 GCA_013389905.1 Sula dactylatra
CTAAGAAATGATGATTGGTCTTGAGGCAAAGTTGGTTACTGGGCTTACGATTCAGAACATATTTTTCAAAAGCAACTGGCATTTGGGCCACATCTGCATATGCTGTGCTGATACTGTGCTGTTTGATCAGATTCTTGGTAGATCTTGATATAACAAGCTTTCTCCTACTTTATGGTAGTTTCAGCTTCCATTCTCAACTTTTATCAGAATATGACAAAAGGAACTATTTTTTGGCTGCTATTTTATGTTTGATACCCTGTATTTAATGCTTTTTAAAAAAATGTGTAAACAGAAACAGAGACATTCATTTTCTGAATAGAGGTATTATAATACATACACTTATAACTAAACATATATAAATTTCCATACATATGTACATACACACACATATAAACATATTTATGCCTTTACATATATACATACATTGTATGTCCATGAACACACAAACACTGCATATCTGAGTGAATACTGAAGAGTTGCTTTATCAGTTTATATTTTTTTGTAGAATTATAGGTAAAATGCGTCTCCTGAAACTGTCAGATGGGGGTGACTGATAAAAAGAGAGGAGAAGAATGGGGTAACTCACCCAACTGTGAGCATACTCAAGGTAGATACAGAATATCAGGCCAGATGAAGGGCCTCAGATTCTTTCAGTCTGTTTTAGGTTATTCCGTTCCACTGCTACGAAGTCTGATAATGAGAATATCACACAGTGAGAAAAACTGCATTTTGAACATATATTTTATCTACATAATAGTAAAACGATTACTTTGAAGAAAACTGTAATTAAGAGCACTTTATAAAAAATATCAAAAAGGTGGTAGGAAGGATACATACTGTGTACATCTCAAGTGAGTTTGGAAAATTATGATCACTTTAACAGTGAGAAGATCCATGTGAATGCAGCTTTTTATATATTTTACCTGCTGCTTATACTTTTCTAGTTCATTCAAAAAGAATAGCAGCCAGTTGCTAAAGCAGTTCAAAAAGCCAAGTGAGCTGTAGCTAAATTGGCAACTGAAGAATGACTCTGAGTCACTTCCATAAAGGTCTGAAATTTCCTTTTAAAATTTAGCCACAAATAGAAGGAGGGAACCAACATAAGGCTGCTGACACAAAGCAGATGAACCACAGGGATAAGTCTGCCATATAGGCTTTGATCACAAAACTCCATATAAAGCATGGAAAAGTTTCTAAAAGTTGATGATCTCAGACCTCTGGCAAACACATAGACCAACTGAAAAAAAGTAATTGCCTACAAGTGGTCTGAAGAGAGCTCAAAAAGAGTGGGAAAGGGGAATACAGGTCACAAGCCTCCACCCTGGCATACGTCGGGAACCACCCAAGGCACCAACACTTGCACAGATCTTGTCATGGCTCAAAAGTCAATAAGATAGAGCCAATTCTTAGTCAGCTGTATAATCCCTGTAGACTTTGAGAAGACACTTTCCTTGTGTAAAGTTCTCATCCTAAAGTAATTTTCCAATGCATGTAAAACCTTTGCACAAGGAGTCTGTGGGGGTGTTCTTAAGGATGCAACCTACAGCCTGAGTCCTGTTTCGAGGGCAGATAGGCCATGAGTGTATACAGAGGCAAAAGTACCTAAAGGTACCTACAAGGAGAGCTTTAATCTAGACTTAGCAGGGGAAGGGGATAGAGTTTTGAGTAACAGAGAAGAGCTAGGGGCTGCTGATGAATTAGACACTGAAAGTGAAACACCTGTGAAATGCATCTGTATTGGGTTTACATGGCAAAGTTTTGGTAGTGGGGTGGGAGAAGGGCTGCAGTGGTGAGTTCTATGAGGAGACACCAGAAGCTGCCCCAGTGTCAGACAGAGCCAGTTCCACTGCTGGGCAAAGCTGAGCCAATCGGCAACACTGGTGGTAGTGCCTCTGTGATAACACGTTTTTAGAAAGGTAAAAAACACTGTCCAACAGCAGCTGTGAGAGAGGAATGAGAAAATGTGAGAGAAATAACTAAGCAGACATGAAGGTCAGTGACTAAGTAAGGGGAGGAGCTGCTCCATGTGCCTGAGCAGAGATTCCCCTGCAGCCCACGCAGAACCATGGCAGAGCAGATATCCACCCTGCAGCCTGTGGAGGACTCCACACCAGAGCAGGTGAATGTGCCCTGAAAGAAGATGCAGCCTGTGGAGAGCCCCAGATGGAGCAGGCTCCTGGCAGGATGCTGCAGCCCATGGAGAGGAGGCCACACAGAAGCAGTTTTTCTGGCAGGAACTGTGGTACATGGGGGACCCACACTGGAGCAGTCCTTTCCTGAAGGACCATAACCTGTTCTTGAAAAGCTGCAGCCTGTGGGAAATACCCACATTGGAGATGTTTGTGAAGGACTGTGTTCTGTGGGAGGTACCCAGCACCAGAGCAGGGGGACAGTGTGAGGAGGAAGGAGCAGCAGAGATGAAGTGTTATGAATGTACTGCAACACCCATTCTCCATCCTCTTGTGCTCCTTATGGAAGGGAGGACTTAGAAGAGTCACAGTTGAAATTGAGTCTGCGAAGAAAGGAGGGGTGAGGGGAAAGTGGGTTTAGTTTTGTTTTTAATTCTCACTATCCTACTCTGCTATTAACTGGCAATAAATGAAATTCTTTCTCCCCAAGTCAAGTCTGCTTTGCCTGTGACAGCAATTGGTAAGAAGTGATTTCCCTGTCTTTACTCTGATGCATGAACTTTTCAATCTTATTTTCTCCACCTGTCCTACTGAGGAGGAGGACTGAGAGAATGAATTGGTGGGCACCTGGTGACCAGTCAAGGTCAACCCACTGGAGGATGAAAGGAATTATGGCATCCTCTTCTAAAAAAGTGACACAGTCAATAGCCCAACTGAAGTGTCTCTATACCAATGCACATAGCATAGGTAACAAACAGGAGGAGTTCGAAGCCACAGTGCAGCTACAAAGCTATGATCTAATCGCTATCACTGAAACTTGGTGGGACAAATCACGTGGCTGGAGTGCTGGAATTAATGGCTATAACCTGGTCAGAAGAGACAGGCTAGGAAGGAGGGGTGGAGGGGTTGCCCTCTATGTAAAAAAAATGGACTGCCTGCACAAAGCTGTCTCTGAAAAACAGCAATGAATAGGTTGAGAGCTTATTAGCGAAAATTAGAGACCAAGCTAACAAAGGAAATCTTGTGGTTGGTATTTACTACAGGCTGCTTGATAAAGGGGAGGATGTTGATGAAGCATTCTTACTTCAGGAAGAATCATGCTCACAGGTTCTGATCCTGCTGGGGGACTTCATTCACCATGACATCTGTTGGAAAAGCAACACAGCAAACTGTAAACAGTCCAGGAAACTCTTGGAGTGCATTAAGGATAATTTCTTAAGGTGATAGACAGCCTGACCAGAAGAGAAGTGTTACTGGACCTGTTGCTTACCAACACAGAAGAACCAATTGAAGATGTCAAGACTAGTGGCATCCTGGTGATCACCTAGTGAACATGCCCTAGTGGAATTCACAGTCTTAAGGGATATGGGCCAGATAAAGAGGTAAGTCAGGACACTGAATTTTAGGAGAATGAACTTTCAGTTATTTAAGGAATTAGTGGATGGGAGCCCCTGGAAAACTGCCCTCAAGGATAAAGGAGCAGAACAGAGCCAGCAGCTCTTCAAGGACATTTTTCTTAGAGCACAGGAGATCTCAATTCCCATGTGTAAGAAATCAGTCAAGGAAGGCAGGAGATCAGCAAGGCTCAGTAAGGATCTTCTGGTCAAACTGAAGCGTAAGAAGGAAATGCACAGGCAGTGGAACCAGGACATGTATCCTGAGAAGAATATAGGGACATTGCCCAGATGTGTAGGGATGGGATTGGGACAGTTAAGGCACAGCCAGAGCTACATTTGGTGAGGGATGTGGGGAATAAAAAGAATGGCTTCTACAGGTACATTGGTCAGAAAAGGAATATTAAAGAAAATGTACCCCCCTGATAAACAAGACAGGAGACAACTGACATGGAGAAGGCTAAGGTACTCAACAATTCATTTCCCTCAGTTTTCACCAGCAATTGCTCTTCTCACATCTCCAAGGCCCTGAACTTCAAGGTAAGGTAAGAGAAGATCAGGTTCAAGACCATCTGATGAACGTGAACATACCCAAGTCCATGGGACCTGACGAGATGTATCCCAGGGTCCTGAGGAACATAGATGTAGTTGCTAAGCCACTCTCCATCATATTTGAAAAGTCATGGCAGTCAGGCTAAGTTCCCAGTGACTGGACAAAGAGGAATTTCACCGCCATTTTTAAGAAGGGTAAAAAGGAAGACCCTGGGAACTACTGACCAGTCAGCCTCACTTCTGTGCCCAGTAAGATCACAGAACAGATGCTCCTGGAAGACATATCAAAACATACGGAAGACAAGGGGGTGATCAGAGACAGCCAACATGGCTTCACCAATGGCAAACAGTGCCTGACTAATCTAGTTGGCCATCTACAGTGCAGTGACTGCATCAGTAAACAAGGGAAGAGCAACTGATGCCATTTCCCTGGAATTCTGTGAGATTTTTGATACAGTCCCCTACAACATTCTTACCTCTAAATGGGAGAGATATGGATGGACTCTTTGATAGATGAGGAATTGACTGGAAGGTCATATCCAAAGAGTTATAGTGAACGGCTCAATATCCAAGTGGAAACCAGAAACAAATGGTGTCCCTCAAGGGCCCATACTGGAACAAATATTATTTAATATCTTCATTAAGGACGTAGATAGTAGGATTGAGTGCACCCTCAACAACTTCCAGATGATACCAAGCTAGGTGGTATAGTTGATACACCAGTGGGACAGGTTGCCATCCAGAAGGACCTTGACAGGCTTGAGAAGTAGGCCCATATAAAATTCAGCAAGGCCAAGTGCAAGGTCCTGCACCTGGTTGGGGGCATCCTCAATATAAGTACAGACTGAGGGGTGAATGGATTGAAAGGGCTGTGCATTGCCAGACATGAGCCAGCAATGTGCACTCGCAGCTCAGAAAGACAATAGTATCCTGGGCTGCATAAAAAGAAGCATGGCCAGCAGGTCGAGGGAGTTAATTCTCTCCCTCTACTCCACACTTGTGACATTCCACCTGGAATATTACATCCAGCCCTGGGGTCCCCAGTACAAGAAAGACATGGGCCTGTGTGCTGGTTTTCACTGTGGTAGAGATAATTTGCTTCACAGTAGCTAGTATGGGACTATGTTTGGATTTGTGCTGAAGACACTGTTGATAACACAGGGATGTTTTTGTTATTGCTGAGCAATGCTTACACAGAGTCAAGGCCTTTTCTGCTTCTCACACCACCTGCCAGCAAGGAGGCTGGGGGTGCACAAGGCATTGGGAGGGGACACAGCCAGGACAGCTGACCCCAACTGACCAAAGGGATATTCCATACCATATGACGTCATGCTCAGCATATAAACTTGGGGGAATAAGAAGGAAGGGGGGGATGTTCAGAATGATGGTATTTGTCTTCCCAAGTAACCGTTAGACGTGATGGAGCCCTGCTTTCCTGGAGGCGGCTGAACACCTGCCTGCCAATGGGAAGCAGTGAATGAATTCCTTCTTTTGCTTTGTTTGCACACATGGCTTCTCCTTTACCTCTTCAACTGTCTTTATCTCAATCCATGACTTTTCTCACTGTTACCCTTCTGATTCTCTCTCCCCTCCCACCAGGGGGGAGTGAGCAACTGGCTGTGTGCTGCTTTGTTGTCAGGCAGGGTTAAACCACGACAACATCTGAGACCTAGTCCAGAGGACGGCCACAAAAATAATCAGAGGGTTGGAGCACCTGTGCTATGAACAAAGGCTGAGAGAGTTGGGGTGTTCAGCCTGGAGAAGAGAAGGCTCCCGGAAGACCTTATTGCAGCCTTTCAATACTTAAACAGGGCTTCTAAGAAAGATGGAGAGAGTCTTTTCACAACAGCCTGTAGTGACAGGACAAGGGGCAATGTTTTTAAACTAAAAGAGGGTAGATTTAGATTGGATATAAGGAAGAAATTCTTTACTATGAGGATGGTGAGACACTGAAACAGGTTGCCAAGAGAAGCTGTGGATGCCCCACCATCAGAGGTGTTCCCAGTCAGGATGGACAGGGCTTTGAGCAACCTGCTCTAGTGAAAGATGTCCCCACGCATGGCAGAGGGGTTGAGCTAGATGATTGTTAAAGGTCCTTTCCAAGGCAACCCATTCTATGATTCTATGATTAAGGCTGGCAGTCTTCCACACACTCTCTGTCACTTCATGGGGAATCAAAATGAATCACAGAACACTTCTACAGCACTAGAAATTATGATAACATTTTCAAATGTGCAGTTTGCATGACCAAGGGAGAAGTAACAATATAGTCACATCTTCTTCTGCATTTGGATTATTCCCACTGAGGTTAGGCAAGCCTGAGTACTATCAGTAGTAAATAATCACTCAGAAACGCTACAGTGAAGACAAACAAATCGAGGAATTTAGACCAAAATATAAATTAAGACAAAACACTCTAGATTAAACAACAGATACGACAAGTATGCTACATCAATAACTTTTAATTGAATTTTCTACAGCTATTTGTTCTTTGATCTAAGCCCAGTGATAAAGCCACTGTGATTTTTAATGGAATTGTGTTAGTGTTGTGCTAAGCTCACATATAACATATAGGCACATTTGAATACCTATAATCTTTATATGCAGGGATCACTCCCTGTGAACTGCTGCTCATATAGCAGCACTAAATCACTATGTTATGTTGCAAATATAAGGAACTAGATTGTTCAAATTAGAATTGCAGGATGGAATTCATTAGTAAATATTTAATCTATGAAAACCACACAACTGTCAGGCCCTCAGTCTTAAGAAATGATAAGCATTTTTAAGGATGCAATCTAGACTTTTAGACCAAGTTTTGCAGGGATAAGTAGCCAAAAGTACTGTACAATATTTGGTATTTGTACCAGCATAGGAAGTACTTCTACTATTTTCTGTACAAATACAGAAAATGTAGTTTACTGCTTTGTATAAATATTAATTATTCACTCACAGTCTTGCCCAAGACTGAACTCATTTTATTTGCATAAAACCAAAGTAATTCAAATATGATAGATATGACTGTGAGAAGAAAATCTGCCCATTCTAATCAAGGATCACAATAACATTATTTTTAATAGAACACTGTACTTTCCATGATGTTTTTGAATTGGGAGTCTCAGGTAATGAATAACTCTTGTTCTCCAAACTTGCCTACAGCTTTCAGGCTATTTGTACATGCCCCTTTTATCCCAGTTCATTCTTAAGACAAATGCTGCTCCTTACATTCCCACTGAGATATTTGGGGGTCCTTGTAATGGGTCTCTACATCAGAGGTATAGTCCTCCCTGAAGCAGAAGTGTGTGAATACTGAAAAATGACCTAATATTCCCTTGAGGTAGGTTCTTTCTGTACGTGAGTAGCTTTGTAAAAGGAAAAAATAAATAAATAAACAAATTAGTAAAAAGCAACAAAAATATTAAATATTTGCAGACAAAACTGCAAATAAAATTGGATATAATTGTGCTAAAATCATAAAATTCTCTATTTAATTAGAAAACATTCTCTAGCAATATTAAAAGGATATGAATAGTTTTGCCTCCTGCTATTTCTTGTTACTAAATCACTGCTTTTATCACAGAATTGCAGGATGGCTGATGTTGGAAGGGACCTCTGGAGGTCATCTTTTCCAATCCCTCCAACTCAAGCAAGGTCACCTAGAGAAGCTTGCCCAGGACAATGTCCAGATGGCTTTTGAATATCTCCAAGGTGGGAGACTCCACAATCTCTTTGGGCAACATGTGCCAGTTCTCAGTCACCCTCACAGTGAAAAGGAGTTTCCTGACATTCAGACAGAACTTCCTCTGTTTCAGTTTGTTCCCATTGCCTCTGGTCCTGTCACTGGGCACCACTAAAAAGAGCCTGGCACCATCTTCTTTGCAACCTCTCTTCAGGTATTTGTACACATTGATGATCTCCCCCCCGGGACTTCACTTCTGCAGGCTAAACAGCCCAGCTCTCTCAGCCTTTGCTCACATGAGAGAGGCTCCAGTCTCTTCACCATCTTAGTGATAAGTGGAGGGCAAGGATAACCTCCCTTGGCCACTGGAATCATTCTTCCTAATCCGGCCCAGGATACCATTAGTCCACTTTGCCACAAGGGCACATTGCTGGCTCATGTTCAACATGATGTCCACCAGGACCCCCAGGGCCTTCTCTGCAAAGCTGCTTTCCAGCCAGTCAGCCACCAGCATGTACTGGTGCATGGGGATATTCCTCCCCAGGTGTGAAATAAACTATCACTTCTGTGAAATCAGGATATCACTGCAATATTTGGCATGTCCTGGAGAGGTAATCTAATAGAATAGACAGACCAAAGGCTTGTTCAATTGTTTAGAAAATTTAGACTTCAAATGGATCTAAACTTTGAGTATTGATGTCTCCTGGTAAGACTGATTTAGAAGAATATATTTTTGCTTTATCTGCTTTCTAAAGATCTAAACTCAGCTCATTTCTCCAATTTTACAAATCCATTATTCCATTTTAAAATACTGCTCTGTATATTGTTACTTATTTCAAGGCTGAACAAAAGACTTGTCACCATTTTCCAATATCTGGATCACATAAGAATGATAAAAAATTGTTTTATCTTTAATTGATATACACTGATATTTCCAGATTTTCTGCTTTATATTTCCTAGGTAATTATTGTTTCCAATATTCCTCTCACACATACTTGTCTTCAAATAATTTTTCAGTAAGTTCATGCACTGTTCTGCTGCCTTTTGAATATGCTTTCTCATACATAATGCATTACGCTTACATTCCCTCATTTTTGCTTTTTAGTTTACCATGCTTATATTATCTCAAGTATGAGTTTGAATGCTTTGTTTGATCTTGGTTTCATATTAGAACAGCCAAAAAAACCCATCCTAGCAGCTTTTGCAGATATACACCTTTTAGTCATTTATCAATTTTTATTGCAATGAACATCGGTGTGATTGAAATTTGTTATCAGCAACTGTTATATGTACTTGAGCACTTCCTGATATATTCTGTCAGTTCTACAGTAGTTCCCACAGTGTCCGCTGATCAGTTTTAACCAATTTTTGATCTCAGTTTAACTGTCTGTGCTTCAGTAACTATTCCCTATTGGAATAGGCTGATGGCACAAACCTGAGTTCTTACTGACTTCTGTTTTAATCCTTACTCTGCACCACAAAATGACTGGAAAATAAGGTCATGAAAAATGTTATATAAGTATCTCACCAAAATGAACTGAAACTTATGTTAAGATATTTATTTATGCATAGTTTCCTGTTTCTTTTTTTCTCTGCTTTCCTGTTAGTGTTCAGTTTGAAATTTCTTTCTTCTCTTCCTTGTGACCATTATTTCCCATTAGCCACTGTAGTTATAAATCAAAAAGGCGTGGACAAACTGCAGGTACTCTGAAGTTAGGGAGCAGGAGGTAGATAGAGAGATTACATACAAAACCTGCTAACTACTTAATTAAAACAAAAGACTTTAGCTTCTTTGAGGGTTTTGTAGTTGCCTATTTAGCAATTCAAGTAAATGAAACTTCTTACAAGATACTAATAATCTGAATGGGGGGTGCAAAGCCAGATATAGAATTCTAAATGTCATCTAATGGGTGCCAAGGAAAATAAGCAGCTCCCTCAATCTGCTTACTCTTTATGTTTCTGATCAGTTTGCTGTCCACTGGTATCTCCAAGACCTTTTCAGCAGAGCTTTTCATCAGCCAGTCAGTTCTTAGGGAATGCAAAGGGCTGGTTGTTGTACCATTGCAGTGGGTTAGTCCACACCTGATGCAGACCTTTACATTTATCCTTGTTCAGCTAAATAAGATGCCTTTTGGTCCACTCCTCCGTGTTGTCCATGGTCCTCTGAAAGGCAGGTTTGTTCTCATGTGTATCAAACACATCCTAGTTTGCTGTCATCCACAAATACTGTGAGGCCACAACCACTGATGAACATATTGAGTGGGATGGCTTCAAGACAGACCTCTGAGAAATTCCCTGTAACTGGCCTCCAGGTACAGTATGACTCAGCAACAACTACCCTCAGTGCTCAAAAAAACTCAGTCTTTTCATGCATCTAATAGCCCAGCTATCCAAACCATAGTGTTGCAGACTGATTATGAGTGCTGTAATAGACTTTGTAAAAAGCTTTGCTATAAGAAATGTAGACAATATTCACTGCTCTCCCCTTATCCACAGATCTAGTAATTTTACCACAGAAGGCAACCCTGCCAGAAGGCATGATTTATCCCTTAGAAATCCATTCTGGATATTCCCAAATACCAGATTTTAATCCTGCATGTGCTCAGAACTTGCTTATAAGAAAATCCACTTCATAGTTTCCCCAAGGATCAAAGTGATGGTTTAATAGACTGAACCATGCTTTTTACATTTCTAAAGATGGATGTCTCATTTCCCTTTCCCCACCATCTCTCAACCTTTTAAAAATTTCCAAAAGCAGCCTAGCAGTGACTTCAGACAACTCTCTTAGCAAGAATATGAAGTTTTCTTTTTGTTGTGGTTTAACCCTGCCTGACAACAAAGCAGCACACAGCCAGTTGCTCACTCCCCCCTGGTGGGAGGGGAGAGAGAATCAGAAGGGTAACAGTGAGAAAAGTCATGGATTGAGATAAAGACAGTTGAAGAGGTAAAGGAGAAGCCATGTGTGCAAACAAAGCAAAAGAAGGAATTCATTCACTGCTTCCCATTGGCAGGCAGGTGTTCAGCCGCCTCCAGGAAAGCAGGGCTCCATCACGTCTAACGGTTACTTGGGAAGACAAATACCATCATTCTGAACATCCCCCCCTTCCTTCTTATTCCCCCAAGTTTATATGCTGAGCATGACGTCATATGGTATGGAATATCCCTTTGGTCAGTTGGGGTCAGCTGTCCTGGCTGTGTCCCCTCCCAATGCCTTGTGCACCCCCAGCCTCCTTGCTGGCAGGTGGTGTGAGAAGCAGAAAAGGCCTTGACTCTGTGTAAGCACTGCTCAGCAATAACGAAAACATCCCTGTATTATCAACACTGTTTTCAGCACAAATCCAAAACATAGTCCCACACTAGCTACTGTGAAGCAAAGTAACTCTACCACAGTGAAAACCAGCACAATTTTCTCTATAGAATTGCTCATTTAGAGTGAGATAATTCTGAGATTAATTTGGCCTCCTATACCAATTGGATATGCTAGCATAGGGCTATAGGGCTAGGCACATAACTAATGTAAATTATTGTCTTAGAAGAGAAGTAAAATCTAGAGGAAAAAAAATCAAAAAAAAAGAAAAAAAAAACTAATGAGTTATTTTTTTACTTCCCACCCTCCTTGTTGGAGGTGTAGAGGAGAAAGATTCTGTGCAGAAACGGTCTGCTTTTGAATATAATTCAGTAAAATCAGGATTCACAAAGTTCAAAGAGAAATTGGTTTCTATGAACAGATTTGCAAAAGTACAGATATAGTTTTTATTTAATATTCTTATCTTTTAAATCAGGTACAACCGCATTTCTACCTCAGATAAACCTCTACTGGCAACTCGTTCAGAACAATTAACATTAGTACTGAGAACATAATATCGGTGATTTTATTTCCTGTCTAGGACACAGATTCCATTTCATTCTCCTTAAAGAAATAAATTGTGCTATTATTTAAGCCAACCCAAAGCTTTCATGTACAAAAATATTATTTATTTCCTTGAGTATCTTTAACCCTACAGATTCCCACTGATAACTGGAATTCAGGATTTAGAAGATCTTCTTTATTTAGCTGCTCCGGCAGTTTTGTCTTTTATTTTAAGATGTGCTATATCTCTGAATACATCACAGCCTACACTGATAATAGTTTATAAATAAACATTGTTATTCGTTTGCATTTTGCAACTCCAGTAAAAGATGCATTAGCCTTCATTATTCTGTTCATGAACCTGATGATAATTTCTACATTGTCTTTTTTAATTGCTTTCCAAGTTCACAGCTCTTCTTCTACATAATAATCTTACATTTACATTGAATTTTTTTATCCTGAAAGATACCAAAGCCCTTCAAAAACCGTGAGCTGAATTCTGTCCTCAGTTTTATCCAAACACTCACCAGCTGCAAAGAAATGGAAAATCTCTCAGGAGATAATTTGATAACTTGAATAAAAGAAAATTGATCACTTCAGCAGAAAATACAGAACTAGTTCAAACTGGTAAGAAGTGACTTTCTATATTTTAATTTGTTTTTCTTCTGGGATTGCTTATTTTTTCATAAACAGGTTTCCCTAGTCAGCTGGAAGTTCACATTAAGTGCAAAGACTGTACTTATTAAAGACTTATTTCTGTTCTATTTTCACACCAGTTTTCACTGAATTGCTTTATCTCTGTGCTTATGTTGTATTTTCTGGGCTTTTTTTTCCCCAGAGTTTTTTTGGGTAAGTAGGCCCAATAATGTCAATGTTCCAGATGATCTTTAATCTACCATATTCAAGGTGGAATCATCACATTAGCCATCATGTTACAGGTTTTTACCTGATCAGAGTGTTCTGGTAGTTTTCACCAGCAATATTCTATATTCCTGTGCTCTCTAATAATATTTTAAGCATTATCTAGCATTCATGCTCTAAGTTTTTATTTCCAAACCCCAGTATTTGAATGCTGTGCAGCCCAAAAAAAATTGCAGTAAAATGAAGGTTATATTACCAGCCAAAATTACAGATTCTGAACACTTTTTTAATAATCAGTAAATCAAGTAAAATAAAGTAAAAATACTAAAAAGTTAAAGAAATTGTCAATTTACGTATAGCATGGAGTGTGGTGTGGAAAGAAAATCAGGTGTGTATTATCTGGGAATTTTCAGAATAGAGATTTCTTATCTTTTTTCTGTTGTTTTAGTTCATAAGACTGTTTTATCAAGTGCTTCTTCAAATGCTATATTTCTTCCTACATCTTAGAAACAAATAAGCACTCCTTGCATACATATTTTTGTCTCCCCAAGGATAACACTGCTGACTATGTAAGTTTTGAAGATGGTCAAATGGAGACATGTTTAGAAAGGTGATGGCCAAAAATGAATGTCAAATAATATATGTAAAAGCAAAATTGCTTTTTTAGCAAATATTTTTCAGCAAAATTTTGCACTTATTCTAGACCACTGCTTTTCCACACTTGCAGATCACCATGTAATACAAGTTTCAAAAAAGCTTTACAATGTATACATGAATTTTGCCCTGTTTCTTAAAATGTTGTGATGACCTCTAGTCTTGGTATTTCAGGAGACTTTTTCTAAAAAGAGTACAAAGACATATGTCAAATCAAACAAAAAAAAAAGTAATTATTCTTTATAAAGATATTACACTGCTTTTTAGGCATTCTCTTACTTTCCTTCAGCAAGGATTCAGTTACAAACTTTCTGAACATTTTTAAAGAACGTGCTTTACAAAATATTCTGAGAACTTGTTTGGTCTGATAACAGAAGATCACAGGCCTCAGAAGGCAATGCAATTGTCAGATGAATAATGGCACGGCAAAAATTTTTATCCATAGAAGATCTGTATAACTGGCGTGGAGTGGAG
>WEKW01030041.1:911-72882 GCA_013389905.1 Sula dactylatra
GGGCGGCTCGGCTGGGCTCCGCCGGCCGGGGGGAACGGGCAGTACCTGCAACTGTGTTACAGCGGTGCAGCCGTGCCTCCGTCCGTCCGTCCCTCTGCCGCTCTGTCTGTCTGGCTGCCTCGTACCTGCAGACTGGCGGCTTGTTCTTGTTAATTTTGTGGTGTTCGGCTTGCCCACGCGCGGGGATTGATGGCTTACTCGTGTAAGTTCCCGGGGGTTATTGTTATGTTTGCCTCCTTGCAGATGGTGGTCAACTTTCTGCCTTTTATTTTGATAATGCGTGCGTGTTTCTCTGTGTGTGCCTGTAAATAATTACGTGATGCATCCCTGTGTGTACGTATGTATGCCTGTGTGCACGCATAAACGTGCATCCCTCTGTACGAGAGACGCAGAGGGAAAAATAACCCACCTTGCTGATGCACACTCAGATGATTTGCTCCATTTGCCCAGTCCTAATGCCCTTTAAATACGCGGTGCATCTTTTGTTTGCTCCTTACGGTTTCCTGCGACTGTCATCTTGTTTTAATGACAACTTCTCTGGGGTGGGGGCGAGGAGGAAGCAAGTTTCAAGATTTGGGATCTCTCCTCTTGTTGGCGTCGTCGTGA
Source organism: Sula dactylatra (assembly GCA_013389905.1). NCBI lineage: Eukaryota > Metazoa > Chordata > Aves > Suliformes > Sulidae > Sula > Sula dactylatra. Next base: position 1,518 of record WEKW01030041.1, read on the forward strand.
GTTGCAATATTGTAAAATCATGGTGTGCTGATGATGTGCCTTTATTTGATACTTTATAGGTCACTATCACATGACAAAGGCTTTGAGACAGCTTCATCTTCCTCTGTCTGTAATTTCCATTTGCCTTCCTGGGTAAGTATGTAAACTGTACACACGGAAAAAGAACTCGGTTTCTGTTGATAAGACAGAGGTCCTCCTGCTGCCACTTTTTACGTGGAAGATGCTTGTTCAGGTTTTAGTGCCTCAGAAAACATGTCTTCCCCCCCACCCCGGGTGCTCATAGCAACTGTTAGATAACAAAGTTTGTATGAAGGGGTGGGTCTGAATGACCTGAGAATTAAAAGGCTGTGCGGATTCAGATCTCTCTTCACTTTACTTTTTTCTTGTCTTTTTTTTTTTAAACCTCGTTTTGTAAAGATAGTCAGCTGATTGACTTGGGGCAAAAGTTTTAAACCAAAGTAACATTAGAATATGCGAAGTGCAACACATGGGTTGAAAACTTAATGTAAAGTCCTTTTAAAATTCAGTGGTAGGAAAAATATTAAAATATAAACAGAATAGATAATTAGAAATCTCTGGAGGTCAAGAATCAGTGAGAAGTTTAGCAGAACTGTAATACTACTGCAATAGGAGTTGGTTCAGTTTTAACTTGTAAACTGAGAGCTAATTAGAATTCCATCCATGTTCTTTCTGTGCTACTGTTTTTTCTTTTGGCATTGATTAATGCAGGTACCTATCAATTTGAAAGATGAATCTTAGTGACTAATTCACTAGTGTTCCTAAGCTTTCAGGTATGCAACTTTTTTTTTTTTGTTTGTTTGTTTTTATCTGTATGCTTGGAAAAGTTTTGACACCTTTTGAAGGGTTTGGCATCTTTTAAGGTGAAGTAGAAGTAGTAGTTTAAAGAAGAGGTTCTAATTTGTGGGGTCACATTCATAGATGGCATAAGATGAGTGGCACTTGGAGTGCTTCTCATGCAGTCGCCCATGGTGGCAGTGAACTGCATTTGGCCCAAAATGGGGAAGTGGGAGGTAATACCTTTTTTTTTTTTTTTATGGTACTATTTTGTACATAATTAAAAACAAGACAAGATGCATATTTGGGGTAAGCTTAATACTTATAAATGGGAATGATTAATAACATACTCTTGACCTTTTCCAGGCAGTGTATAGTAGACATAGGATAAGTGATGGTCCCAAGCCCTCTGGATCGAAGGGGGCTGTTGGGAGCAGCTGTTCTGGTGTGATATTATGACCACAAAACTAGTCTTAAGGCTGGATAACCTCTGTGGGGAGATGGTTCAAAGGGAGGATTCTGCCTGTTCTCCAGTTCCTGTAGAATTACACTCCAATTTCAGTTCTTCGGATTTTGTGAGCAGCGAGGCTGGTAGGTCTGAGAGTAAAAACACTAAATTAAATTACTGAAATTCTTTATGACAGGCTAGTTGCATAGGAGAATACTGCTTTCACTTTTATAGCATTACTGACAAGGATCGTGTTCTGTGTAGAGTAATTGGTGCAACGATTTTTACAAAGTAAAAATGCATTGGGAAATTCAAGAACTGGCAGATAGGCTTCAAACTGTTGTTCAGAGCTGAATACAAATGTACTGATTTCTGAACTTAATTTTCTGTGTTTTCAGGTAAGAGTCAGATTAGAGTGCTGGAAGTGCCAAGGTCTTTTTCTTTATTTGGAGTACTTGTAGTTTCTTTATTTGGAGTAATAGTAAAGAGTACTGAACAAGAATAGCTCAGGGACCTTGCTTCAGGTGGTATCTTTAGTCATTATCTGGTTTTAGTTTTATGTGATGAAGCCTTTTGGAAGCATGGAATCTTGATCTGAGAAATGAAGCGGTGGTCATATTGTGCCCACAACTTTAAGAGGACCGGACCTTGATTTTGTGCATAATGCTAAATGTACGTCTTGCCTACCGTTGAACTGGTGTGAACAAATTACAATGAAAAGAAGGGTAGGGTATCTTTTTGATGAAAAAGACGTAATAGAAGCTTTAGAGGAAGCTGAGAAGTACATTTCCTCATAGCTTAAAAAAAGGTAATAAAAATAATTTGTCTCATTAAGGGGAGAATAGACATTTCTTTAGATTTGTCTGTGACTAGAAACTTCCATTTACTTTAGGGAGCTTTTTTTTTGGTAAAAGGGAAGATTTCTTTTATTGTACAGTTCTCAGTAAAGTGACCTTTCATGAATAGAGTTTAGTAATTCAGTCTTAACGTCCAGGGGAGACACCTGGGTTCTGGTCTTGGTTAACAAGTGCTGGGTGCAGTGCTGGTGTGTCACAAGCTAAAAGGGGGTGAGCTGCTTAGCAAGGGGCCTTGTGAATGCTTCAGAAATGGGCCCATGGTCTCAAAAGCTCCTTGCATACTACTGTCCCTCTTGGCACAGCAAGCTGATAAACCGTTTTAAGCAGACACATAATTTAGCAGAAACGTAACTGGTTTCTGTGTTGAGGTAAACTCAAAATATTTAAGAAGTTTGCCCTCGATGCTTTTGAGTTTTTTGGGGGCTGCTTGCTATAAACCCGTCATCTGCAAAACTTCCACTGGTTTCGGCAGGAGTTTTATTTAGGAAAGGAGTGTAGGAGTGATGGTGAGAGGAATTTGTCCATGTTTATTTTCCCGTTCAAGGAAGAAAACCTCTCTCTTTCATAGCTGTTGTGTGAATAATTAAAGATATTAAATGTCAGTTTCCACATAAAATACCAGAGGTAATCGTGCAGTTATTTTATAGCTAACATTTTTCCTTTTCATCCAGAATGATCTTAGTACACTTTGTTCGTAAATTAGTGGTTCCATAGCTGTAAGCATGTGAATATCTTTAAGCAGATGACAAGTCACGTTAAATTTGCTGATACGATTGCTCGAGTTCGGAGCTTAAAGTTATTCCAGGGTGCTGCTGCTGCTCGTGGTCTGCAGGCTGAGGATGCACAACGTCTCTGAAGCTCAGTCAACATGGCGTGAGGCAGGGCAGTCCTCTGGCATAGAGCTGGTAGCAGAGTGGTATGAAGAAAGGAAATTTTGACTAAGTGAGCTGGGGAGAGCTACTCTTCCACTGCACGTAGCGGTCAGGAAGGTGCAGGTGAGGCAGACAAGACCCACGGTGCGCAACGCTCTGCTGTTGTGTGAAAGCTGTAAACGCACCTGCAGTGAAACCCGGGCACCTGGGAGGTGGAACAATGACCCTCTTTCGACGGTACGTGGCACTTCCAATGTTCAGGCCTCCCTGTTTATTTGAAGGTGGCTCCTTGGTGGAGGAAGGTACTATAAATTACAGTTGGAACTTAAATGAAACTCTGATTTTAATTTCTGAGTGTGCCACAGGCTGTCTTTGTGAGCTTTGGCAAGTGATGTATTCAAAACCAGAAGCTACTTCCCAAATTTTGGAGCCAGGTCGAGCTTCTGGTGCCTTGCCACAGGGGTGGCCTGCTGCGGCTGCCGGTGGAGTCGCCGGCACTGCTGTGCCCGCTGGCAGCTTCCAGGGTCACTTGGAAGCCATATGTGTCTTTGCCACCTGCAAACGGAGACTAAGGATACTTCCCTGTATCATTAAATCATATAGACAGTTTTCCCTAAGTGAATTAAGTTGGTTTTAAAGTGTTATGGATACTGTTTTACCTTACTGTAACCTTAACAATTTATGGTTTTTTTATTACTTAGGAGTCTATAAAGCTGGACTGAAATAGTAGTCATATGTATTTCAAAATATTCTTGAGAAGAAACAGGAAAAAGTCACTTTCTCACTTCTGTAGTATTGTTTATTTTCTTTCTACCATGTTTTCCCCCCCTTTCCCAGGGTATCATTGTCAGAAACTTTTTCATTCTGTTTTATGTGAAAAGATTTATTAGGACTTACTTCCTTTTTATTAATTTATTTTTTTTTAAGATCAGTAACGATACAGTGTTTCTGTCTTGAGACCAATGTAGTGAGCCTGCTACTAGTGGACACGTGAATTTCGCAGGAGACTCCTACAGCTGTCACCCTTCTTGACAGTTTCAGAGTGGAAAGACCTGAACCAGCATAAGAATTACTCTAACTTTAAGAATGGCTTGATGAGCTGCTGTTAGATTGCATTGCTTGGAAAAGGAAGAAAAATCACACGTTACACTCTCAATGATAATGATACTAATAATACTTGGCAGCTGTAGGCATTGCCTTATTCATGTGCTTATGTCCTGTCTGGCAAAGTACATAAGCCATACTGTAATTGCACACCTCAAAACAAGGAACAATCATTTATATCCCTGTTTTAGGCATCTGAGATACAAAGCAGTGAAGGAGCGTAGGCTTGCCTGCAGTCACTTAGCAGGTTAGCATTAGCAGGGAATGGCATAAAATCTGCAACTGACTCCTTAGTTTTGTGTCCTTTCCCTTGGTGTATGCCACCACTCTGAAGCTTTCCTGATAAATACCTGTCTTGACATGTGAGTAGTCTCGCTGGATTCTGTGCCAGGTGGGCATCTTTTGCTAATACACAACTTTTGTTCATAATGCTCCTTTAAAAAAAACGTAAGAAAACACATTCAGAATAGTGTGAAGTTACTGACTTTCAATTCAGTTCTGTTTATTGATAGAAGAGTCTAAAGTAGGAGGGGAGTTTACTTAAGAGTTTTTGCCACTAAACATGGTATTTACGCTGCTGTGTATATTACACTATTTATTTAATACTAACTTCCTTGTATTAACTTTATGAAGTAAGATACTGGTTTTCATAGTGAAGTTTTTAAAATATGCATTGGTCTGAAAGTTCTTTACAATTATTTTTCATACTCATAATCTAATGCAAAATCACAACTAACTTTCTTATGAAACATGGAATTGACAGAATCAGTTACTTTGACACTCTGGCAGTATTGTGATGAATAGGGTAACTTAATAATCTGAACTTTTACTTCTAAACCTGCTAAACATATTTCATCCTGTGAGATTTTCAGATTTGCTGATTACTAGTGGTTTTGATTTTAAAATAGGAGTTGTATTTGAGGAGGAAAGCATACTTGATGCCCGAGCATAGACCTAATTGTAGTATTCTCACAATGATAGCAGCATTTTATTATTTTTAATATTTATAAATTTAATTACATAAAAGATGAATCAACAAAGAGGGAAAAGCATGGTTTTGATACTTTCCAGTGTTCATGCCTTTTCCTTTATAGCATGCAAATGCATAATGTAATAGCAAGTCCTTATGAGCATGGACAATTCGGCATGTGAAAATAAACTAGCTTCAGGCATATGAGTACAAAGAAAGCTAGTACGACAAAATTTCAATTTTTAGCAAGGGGAAGGAAAGTTAACAGGATTTTATGAGACTACACTAAGAAATCAGTTGCTTAGGAAGCACGGAATTTTTCTTGTCAGAGATCTTCCACGTGTGTGTTCTGATTTTATAAAATGTAGGAATCGCTGAAAATAAGAAATAGCATTTTATTGACCTTTCATGTCACAGAGAACCTCATTCAGCAAAGATAAAAATAATTCATTGGACAACATGGGAACTATGGAACTTAATTCAAGTGGAAGCTCTCTTGAAAAGAAGCTTAACAAGTCCTGTCTACACCTTCCGTTGCTGAGGGGAAGGGGGAAGGTGTGTCTTCCCTCTGCCTGTTTGGTGTTCTTTGTTTGGGTTTTTAAATTTTTTTTCTTTCTGAAAGGCAATATGTATGTAGCAGATTGTTGAAAAGTCTGCTTTGAGACATTGTGAAACCATACAAGCTGCATGCTCAGCTGTGGGGTTACTCTCCTCTTATGCAGGTGTAGCAACGGGAAGATTTCTGCCATCCACATTCTCAGCAGGGCCGGGCGCACACGTTAAAGGCCTGCTCCTCGGTACTGTTGATGAGAGCTGAACTGGCCCGTGGCAGGATTCAAGTGAGGAAAGCTTAAACCTGGGCCTGGGCCTCTGGTGGGCTGGGTCATGGAGTGGTGACTGCACTGTACTGCTGAGCGTGCCAGGCGGTACTTCACTGCTGCTGGGTTGATGGCTGTCAACCTATACCTTTCACTTCTTTCCTCAGTATGTTTTTTTTCTGTCCGCTATGTAAGGACTGTTAAACATACACCTTTTCAGAAGTTGTCTGACTTTTTGTTTTGGGTGGGTTTTTTTGTTGTTTTCCATTTGTACTCATGTCCTACACAATCAGGCGGCATGTCACACGGTGATAGTTGGGATTATATCTTTTGCAGTAGAATAGTAAGTCTTTGCTCATCAGCCTGTGTGTTCTTTTATGAAGCAAATAATTCTAGTTTTTTGTTTGTATATGTGAGAGAATGCGTTGTTTTTGTGGTTGTCAAAGCAATGTTTAAGAGAAAGACATCACAAGAGATTTGGAGATGAAGCTGGATAAAGAAAACCTTGGGAGAGAATGGAAGGAGTGAGAGAGAACTTGATTTCTTATCTTATTTCAGCCTCTTCAGTGTGAAGTAGCTCCACGGAAGTCAGTGAAGCTGAAATGTGATGTTCTGCATTAAAATCTGTCTGTGAAAGTTGGGAGAAAGTTGCTCTTTTTTGCCAGGTTGATGAAAAAGGCATTTTTGTGGTTAGCCATGTTTTAATTTGCTTTCCACAAGTGGTCTTTGAGCCACATCGTGTCTACAGTGATCTACAGTTAGCAATGTCATGCTGGTTTGTTTGTTTTTTTTTCCTTATGGGGTGACGAGTAGGAGCACCAGTGTATCTTGTCCTCAATCCTGCAGCTACAACAGCTGTGCAATTGGATTCCCCAACAAAAAGCCAGAACCAGAGCTGTATCAGCAATGTGCACGCCTTCGCACGTCTGCTGCCTGAAGTTGCTGGTGGCCTGTAATTCCTCAAGAAAGCTGCAGATTTCACATTATTTGTAATTATTGATGTGCAGATAGTCCTGCCAGGGTCATGCACCCGTTGTACTCAGCGATCAGTGCACCAGCTTATAGGCAGTCCCTGACCAAATGATGAGTAGTGCAGGAAGGGCTAGCAAGAGAGACATGGCTGAAATATGCAGAGTTCCCATAAATGAGAATAGGGTGGAAGAGCATAAAGTGTGAGAATGCCAGTTGGTAGATGATATGTCTTTTGGCACATATGCCATTTTGTTCGAGCATGTTTGCCTCCCGAGCTGGTTATATGGCTAGGCAAAGAAGGCGTTCTGACGTACTGCAAATCAATGGTTGGAGACTATAGAGTTGGAAAGAAGTAGCATTATTACCTTGGCTTCGTTGGTAAGTCTGGCTTCAGACATTCTTCCTCTTTGCAAAAGGTTTCTTTATACCCAGATTTCATGTTGAATAGTGCAGACTTCCTGCCTGGCTCGGTTCTAATCGGTGAGTGCTCCATGTCACAAGCTTGTGAGTTTCAGGGTTTACCTCTTGTTTGAATAAGTCTGTAACTTTTATTCTTATTTAAGTAAAGTGTCTTTATTTGTATTTCTTCCGTCTAATTTGTTTGAGATACTCTTTCGTGCATTGTGTTAAACATCAGTCATCAAGTGCTCATAATATATTTTGAAACAAGTATGCAAAATTGCAGCATGATCCGGCACTGATTACAGAGCTATGGCATACAAATTAATAAGAAAATAAAAATAGCATCATTAATTTCCAGCTGCTTTTGGAGAAACAGAGGTGTTTCTAGGGGGCAATTTCGTGTCTGCAAAATAAAGAATGACAAAACTGGTAGCAAATACATTAATGCGAGTAACTATTCACGGTTTACTTCCTCTGTTCTAATGATTAAAAATGGGTTCCAGTGCCGAAATAGTAAGCAGAAGCTCCAGTGCCATTCTCTTAAAACTGTTGGACTAAGTGAAGAGCGCAAATGTCGGAACTAGAGCAAGGGGAGGAAGTTTTTACCTTTATTTCTTAGTATAGAAAACCTTAAATAAAGGCAGTAAATAATGGATAGGTAAGTGTAACGGTTGGTTGAATGTGTCCATTTCCCGATAATATGAGAGAGAATTGCCCATGTGTGTGGGGAGAATTATCTTTTAAGTGTTTCCCTTGGTAGTAAATCGGTGTTTTCCTTGCATCTCTTGTATGTGCTTGCTTGTGCTTGTCTGTCTCACCTCAGCATTGTGTACCAAAGCAGCAGAAGTAAATAATGTCTATGCTTAAAAGTGGCCCAGGCAAAATCTTACTGTGAGGACCCTCACCACAGTTTGGACCGTCACGTTCCTTCAGAGGAAGCTGTCGAAGGGGTCTGGATGCTCAGCTGCAGGTTTTGAAATCTCTGTGTAGTTTGCTGTTGCTCAGGGCTGGCCTGTTGTTCAGGTGGAAGCTCCAAGGAAAGCTTTGGGCCTGCGTGCCTGCAAAGTCTTCCTGGTTTTTAATCAGCAAAGGAAGATCCTACCCTCCTGAGAGACATGTCTAGAGGAAATGGATTATTTATTTATATAGTGAAGTGGACTCTTGAGGATGTCCCTGTCGAGCTTTCTGTTTTGCTGCGCCGTGTGGCGATGGGGCCAAAGCGAGTGAGAGGATGCTGGAGCGCGGGGAGGGAAGCACCTGAGAAAACTGGCCAGATACTCTGTTTTGTCTAAGAATTGTCCTGCTGGTTTCTGTGCCGCGGGTGATCTACTTTTTGTGTGCAGTCTTGCTTTCCTGGATGGACCCACAGGGCTGCATTTGAAGTTTACTGTTATTCTTCACTTATGGAGAGAGAAAGAGAGAAATTGAAACGGGAGGTGAGGCAGTCATCACAGACGTCCCAGTGCAATCAGTTGCGGGAGAGAAGGGCACAGTGCAGGTCTTCCGGTGAGGACAGTATGTGTTCTTATTCAAGGATCCTAGAGGGGAAAAAAAAATATCTTTGAGTGGGGGATGGTGTTTTGTGGAGCACTAACAGTCATTGCAGAGATTGAGCAGGGCTGAAGGAGAGAGTTGGGGGCAGGCACAGTGAAAGCAGGGGGTTTTTACACCTCGTATTCCTGGCCCTTGTGAGCCGCTCTGTATGTACGCGTACGTGTCTGGTACCTTGACATTCCAGTTATATCTACTGAACTGATTTAAATCGTGATTTTGGCCAATAGACACTTGGTTTACATTGGTGCTTTTAATCTCATTTTGCTTTGGTATTTTTGTATTTGTTTTCTCAGAAGCAATCTCTATTGGTAGACGGCTGCTGAAATATGTTGCTAAATATAGCCTTTACACTAAATTTGGCACTAACTTTTTGTTAGTTCAGAGGATACACTGTGTGCCTGCACACTTTCTAAGAGATTACATGGGTTATATGCATTTATTTAGATTGCAACAGTTAAAGTTTTGATTTAGGGCGTGACAAGTTATGCGCTTTTTTTAATTGTGGCCTTTAAAAATGTCCGATTTAATAACGTTACACTCGTGCACAAACACACACGTGCTCACAAGTTAGTGCGGATAGAGTTTGCACTTAAAATGTAAGTAAAGTATTATCCCTAATAAGGTAACCGATTCCACTGTAACTGAATTCAAGCTTTTAGAACTATAGAGCTCAAACTTCTCTGCTTTGCTTTCTCAGATGAGGAGGAAGACAAGTGATCTTACTTTTTCAATTCCCAGTTAGTTTCTCAACTTTACACCAAACTCCACTGAGTGACTCATGGAGCAAAGACATTTTCTCTGCAAATACAATGGAAGTTACTACTTTCAGGTAACTTAGAACTAAACTTAATGCTTGTTCTTGGTCCTTCGATGAAAACTTACCTCCTCAGTATTTGAACTTTGTTTACAGTTTTGACATCAAACATCTGTAGTTTATTTTAATTTAATATAAATTGAGTTACATAATTTTACAGTAGAATTTAACATTGCTTTGTCATAATTTATAGGTAAATTACAATTAGATTTTTTTATTAAAATACATTTAGCGTCAAGAACATCTGACTGAAATTTGAGTCCAATTTCTTTGTTCAGAATGGATTCATTTGTAACTGTATCTGTTTCTGTTAAGCTGAATATATTTTCTCAGACGACTTCAGTATCCATTATCCAAAGTTTCCGTTTGTAATAACGGATGCCTTGGGCAGTATCTTCCACCATTTAAGAATGCAGAGTAGCTCACTAGGTATCACTGTCACCATATTAAGCATTTTTTTTGTGGGAGCTAGACCCTTATGCAGCTTCTAGCAGATATAGATCAACAGATACCTGTGTGTTTACACAGTTACGTACTTAAATTTTTTTTTTTTTTACATTATTATTTTAAAATTGCTTGTGCAAGCTTTCCTCTAGACTATGTGGCATGTGACTGCTTTAATGGTTGAGAGGGGACTTCGTAACTTCCAGGAATGAATCTGGCACCACTGGTATCCAGAATCCAAAAAGTGAAACCAACTTAGTTACTTGATGCTGAAAGTATTACTAATGTATTAGATGAAGAAGGAGTAAGGAAAAAAAAAAGAAGGTAAATATATCATAGCAACTCTGTGGGCTAACACAGGTAAAAAATTCTAACCCCCACCCTACCAAAATATTAATAGCATCTGGGCAGAGTCAGAGAGTTTGATAACATGTATTGACTCTGCAGCTCTGCGCAGTTTTTTTGCAGCAGGGGAACCATGTAGCAGTATCTGTGACCATTACGGAATGCAGAGGTAGACCTCAGTTAGTAGGAGGGTTGTGCTCAGAAATGTAGAGTGTGCCTGAGGCCTGGTGGCACAATTATATATTGCCATTTTGCCCCCACTGAAGGAGGAGTTACACCCTTCAACAAGTGTTTTTATGGCCTTCTCTCCCCAACGCAAACATAGGTTTCGTGAGCCTGTCTTTGTCCTGATTTTCTGTATTCTTTTGTATCAATGTATAGGGTATTCAAAAATCTCAGCAGTTATTGTGGTCTTGTATAACTAAATATAAAAAGATAAGATTAGAAAGCTAAATAGAAATGAAAAGAAAATCGAAGCAAAGGTCAAAATGCTATTGTAGGTCACAAATGTTTAAAGCAGTCAATTTTTAAAAAGAAAAAAAAAAACTTCCTTAAAAAATTGAAATGGGAAAATTACTGAGTATTACCTACTCTTTTCCTTCAGAAGAGAGCAAGCCAAAGTAAGATGAATCACTCATCCTGAAAGGGTCGTCATTTTCATTTTCACATATATTTGGTACAAGATCAGTAAGAAAATAAAGTAGTTGCATATTTAGGCAGCTTTTCTGGTGGAAGCTGTTTATTGCTGAAGCATTCATGTTTTATGAAGCTGCCCTAAAACAATTAGCTCTTGTTTAGCATAAGTGTTTAAACAGAATGCTTTACTAATGCGGCTGATTTTATAGTTATTGCATTTCCATAGGATTGAACTACTGTTCTAACTTGCCTCCCCCCCCCCACCTTAGACATGTGAAATGTTGAGGCTTTCTCCCCTTTAAGAAAGTGAGTATTTGAGCCAAGATTTTCTCAGGAGAGTTGGTATCTTTGAGGGTGTTCCATCTGAGATGTGTCAGAGAAGCCTGTTGCTCAGCATGTGCTTAGCAGTGTTTTCCTGCTAGGTTACATTGAAATGGGCTACTGGTCAGGCTGAAAAAATCTGGATATAAAATCCACTCTGGTCTGAATTCAGAGTTGGTATGAGCTTGTGCAATTCCACCGAGGCTGCTGAACAGAATTCGGCTGCGTTAGTCTCGGGGATTGTGGCAAAACCACCTAGGAGCAGTGCGTGTTTAAAAATATTGCTGTAACTACATCAGTAACACTTGATCTGAAGAACGAGACACCCTCATTCCTTTTTGGTTTTTGTTTGTGCGGGAGGGGTTTGCTCCCATCACTGCAATTAAAGCTCACTTTTTTCCTTTGCTTTGGAGAGTTAGTTGGGTGGATAACTTAGTGAAATAATCCCACCAACAGTCCATATTAAGGTGACAGGCCAATCTTTTTCTTGAGACAATTTTGTACTCAGGAACTTCCAGAAAATCGTATCTTCACAACCAGAAGCGTTACTGCTACTGCTGAACCAAACTAGTGTTGCTGCCAAACAGTCTGCTTTCATGGCAGCTCCAGCCAAGCATAGAGGGAGCGCAAAGGCAGGTGCACTGTCTCAGCCGAAGCACTCCAAGTTTGTATAAGGTAAGCTGCTGGGGAATATCCTTTGCAAAGTACTGTACCTGTTATGTACTGTCAGCAAAATAGATTCTGTAACTTTCCCAGGTACTTCTTCCCCTATGCACCCAAGAGTGACAGGGGCACCTAACCATATGTGTGATTCCCCCACCTCCCATCCAAAAAGGAGTTAACGCTGTTACCTGGAAGAGCTGTGGCCCAGTAGGTCTAATCTCTGTCACGCTGAGTTCAGTGAGAACTTTGCTATAGACCTCAGTGGAAACAAATTCTGACTTGTAAGAAAACCTTCATGAATCTCATTGAGGATTCTTTAAGGATCATCTGTACTTCACTGGTATAATGATACTGGTGATTGGTGTGAATTTTACTGTTGTACAAACGTGGGTGAAAGTTTGGATATGGATGCAGTAACCTTAGAATAAAGGTGCAGTATGCCACTGCAGCTTTCAGCTATGGAGACCAAAAAGGGAATAAAATTATTTTCACAAGGGTGTGCTTGCATTTCTGTAAGTTTGCTTTTTTACCCTTTGAGGTACGCTGGTGTAATAACTGGTGTAGAAGTGAAGCACACACACGTACGCTCACACACACAAAATTGCTTGCTAGGTATAGACTAGTATCCTGCTGCCATAGTACTTGTTCTGTTTGTGTTCTGGTATAGCTGAAACAAGACTGTTTTCTAAGGTGAACAAATTCATAGAATAATGCATAAGTTATACTCTGATGGTGCTAGGAGTGAAGAACAGGGATCTTGGAGTGAGTTTCTACTAAAATGTTTCCCAGACACTGAATGAACTTCTCGACAAACAACCTGGGGCATACGCAGTGGTGTATCTAGTACAATTTATTAGTTAAGCTCGAATATATTTAGAGGGATGGGTGAAAATACATTCTAGCTCTGCACTTATATTTTAGCAAGCAAATGAAAGGTTAGCACTTCCTTCTAGGAGTCCAGAAGGGTGAAAATTGTGCCGGATGGAACAGGTCAAAAAAAACCACTGGCTGGTGCTGCACTTTTTACCATTATCTTGCTTCGTGATCTCATGCAGATTGCTTCCTCTTTCTTTCTCTCTCTGTTTCTCCATTTACAAAGTCGGGATGGTGAGGGCTTCTCCCTTTGTAAAGTGTTGTGCAATCTCTGGAAGAAAAACTTGGTACTGAGTAGGAAGGCAGAAAGTTGAGAAGAGTTGTCCAGATGTTTGTGTGTTGTTTTTTTTTTTTTTGTTTTGGTTTTTTTTTTTTTGTTTTTAATTACCATGTGTTGGCTGTACCATAGAGTAAAACAGCGGTTGCAGTAATTGTGGTGGTGTTACGATACTTGAGGAAAATTTTACACTGAGGCTCAGTTTCGTTTGATGTTTATGAAGATCTAGAAAAGATGCCTGCTTCTTTCTCTAGCCAGGTGGACTTCAGGGTTGACTTAGGTTGACTTTTAGCATTTCATCCTACCAGAGAGTCAAAACAATTCACTTTCTAAACAGATATATGAACAAAGTCTTTAAGAGTGTGTGCTGTAGAACACAGATGGTGCTGTTATTCATGTGTTACATATTTTGTTAAACAGCACATTACTAGGGTGTAATAACACTTTGCTCTCCTGTTGTGTACTTTTACAGGCATCAACTAACTACATTTTACAAACATTTCAGAACCAGTGTTACCGCCCCTGTTTTGCAGATTGCAGAGTAGACCCAGGGATGTTCAGGTAAGACCAGATGGCTGGTGGCAGAGCTAAGTACAGAACCCCTGAACTTCCTGCAAGTTTCTATGTCACTGTTAAATTTGTTGCACCAGATACCTCTTTGTTACTAAAACATCTGCCCTGCGTATGCGCATGTATTTCTTTTCCATATTGGTAGGTGAAAAAAATGGTAGTGAACTGTCAGCTGTTGATTTCGGGCTTACTGGTTAAGTATTGTGAACTTACCGAATCTGTTAGCATCCAAGTTCAATTCAGAATTCTACTATGTTCAAGAGCCTGTGCTGCATGATAGAAACATAATCTTGTAGGTCAGAGCTTTTGGCCTTGGTGTTTTGTTCTTCCAACCCAGGGCCTCTTCTTAACTGGGTGTTGTGAGAATATTGCCCTCTGTTCTTCCTACTTCTCTGAAAGTGACTTTTGCAAGTATGCATAAGCATGTTCTGTTTGTGGTCTGAGATGTGTAAAGGTGATAGAAACCTATTTATGCTGGTTCCAGGTAGGAGCTAAAATGTCCCACTGCTCAGAAAGGCTTCTTAGGCCAGGCTTGGTCTGTACTTACATATTTCAGGGTGTTCAGTTCAGCTGCCTAGCCTGAGCTTGCTCTAAGGATTGGCACAAGTGGTCTGGAAGGAAGTCGGCATTGCAGCAGCGTGGGGTTTTGTGGGGCACTTCATAGTTCAGGTCCCAGGTTTAAACTTGTGGTTTCATAGTAGGTCAGTAACAAGAAAGCCTAATGACTGTCTCTTAGTCATTTAGATTAGACTGCAAATCCATGGATCTCGTGTTTTCTTTTCTTAGGCTAGTACTGTTCAGAGCTGTGGACTTCTGCGCCTACCTAGGGTTTAAGTATCTTCCACTTCTCAGTTGGCACACAGTCTTGAGCACACCAGAAGTCGATTTCACAGAAAATTCTTAATATGTTGTTCACCTTCTGATTTCAAATGCAGCCATCTGTGTGCTATACTGTGAAATAAAATGATAGAAAGCTAAGAAGGTAATGGGTAAAAATCAGTAGATCCCAAGGGAGTTATCCCCTATCCTTGCTCTACAGTTCCACCCAGCACTCTCAGGTTTTTTAGCCGCTGACCTTTTTTTTGAATGCTGCCAAATCTGCATCTTTTGGACTGAGTTTTTCCTGTGTTGGGCTTGTCTTTAAGACAAGGGCCATGTCAGGTTTTCATCTGAGGGAGATGGGAAAGAATTATTAGAATAAAAATATTTATTTCAAGAAAGAAAAAAAATCCTGAAAAACAACTTCTAAATAAACCAACAAAACAAGAAATGGGGAAACAGCCTACAGATCTTAAGAAGCTTGGCCTGAAGAATGCTGGTCCTGCTTGCTGTCCAAAGAATTGATTTTTATTTCACAAATACAAAAGTTTTTTGTTTGGTTGGTTTTTAAGAATTGTGCTTCAGTTGTGGGGAGGACAAAGGTCTTTATATACTTGATTATTTTAGGGCCCAGTCCTGCAATGCCTCTGTCATAGCAGTCTCCCTGAGCTATTGCAGTTGCAGGATTGAAGCCCTGCATGCATCTAATCTTACAGGGACCTGATCCTGCTCTGAGACATTTTGGCACAGATCCTTGGGCACGTGCACAGTTATGGGTAAGCTGTTGTGGCTTGGCATCAATGAAACAGTTGGTGAAGATGGATCTGATTGTGGATTCCTGTTTGTGAAGCAGCGAGGTTCCTCTTGGAAATCTGATAAGACTCGTTACATACAGAAGTCTGTAAATTCTGTAACCTGAGTGATTTTTAGAGATGTTTCTCAAGAAATAGAGACAGTTACATTCTTGCCTCTTTTATTCTTAAAATGTAAGGCTAAACAGTTGGCAGCAAAAGGAGATCAATAAGGGTATAGATAAAATAAAAATGGCCCAGTAGTGTGGTGAGTTTTGTTTTGTTGTTTGTTTTTTTGGTGTTTTGTTTGATTGTTTGTTTTCTAATTCTTCCTCTAGTTTATACATTAATAGAGTAATGAATTTATGTAACTGCTTGGAAAGTTCCCTCAAGAAAAGTTTGCAAAAGTCAAATAATGTTTTTGCAGAAAAATAAGTATTCTGAGAAAAAGTAAAACAAATCTTACCCTGACAGTTAAGGAGTAGTGTTTCAAATGGGAACCAGGCAGAAGCCATGCAGTGACACTTCCTTGACCTGGACCAGATGCTTTTAGCTCCTTAGAGAACTCACAACTTTAAGCAGAGTTCATGCTGGTCAGTTTTTCACTGCTGGTGTTCAGAATGCTGTGGACAACAGTGAACTGAAAATTATTGGGTACTTTTCAGTCTGCTGCTGCTTGGGAGTGCTGTTATTGTCAGGTTCAACTCAGCTACAGCTGCCAAGACGACGACTTGTAGTCAGGGTATGAGAAGGGTGTCTATGCTGCCACTGGTTTCAAACCATCCTGATGAATAAGGTAGTAGCTCAGTTCCCTGGTACTGCAGTTAGGCTGCTAGGAGCATGTAGGCAAGCCCGCTGCGTTTGTAACACTGCAGAATATAGGACTAGTAGAGAAATAAAATGGGAGTAAGAGAGTATGGCAGGATACAATTCACTCGCATCAAAGTGGAATTTCTCGTACGGTCCTAGTATTTTCCTCTCATGCTTTATGGTGTTATTGAGACCTGGAGCAGGCGTTGGATCTGATCCATTCTGGTGCTAGAGCGTGCTATTTCTTTTTCTCTGTAGCCAAGGACTGAAGCTGGCTCTTAGATACATGTCTGCAGTTACAGTGAGACTGACTTAACATCATGGTGCTCCAGAGCAGGGAGAACCAAATAGCTCGTGATGAGGAGATGTCTGTATTCCTCAAATCCAGAGTGAGGTAAGAGTATAGTGGTACCTGGGCTGTCCTTGCAAGGTGTTGGCTGTATCTGGGGTGGGTAGGGTATGCCCTGCAATTCTGATTACCTGATCATCCAGGTTGAGGACTCTCTTCTAGAGCTCCCTGCCTGTTTGTCTGTTGAGGTTTCCTATAGCGGAGGTTGGGATGGGTAAGGACAACTGTGAGGAACATTTGGGTGTCTTCCAGACAGTCAGGTCACAGACACAGCTCAGTCTGGGAGGGATTCTCAGTATTGGAACTGAGGTGTGGTCAGAGGTTGTCACGGACACCTCTGAACTTTGGCTTCTAAGTTAATTGTATGGCTACTAGGACTTTAAGAGTATATAGGAGGAGATAAGGGGGGAGAGGAATATGATGGTTATCAGAGACAACCCCACTTTTGAAGTTAGCAGGGAAGCTTGTGAGATTGTAAACTTGTTATTTGAGAACACAAAATTTCTGTCCCTCAGGTATACTGCGCAAACGTGATTCATTGCCTGACATTTTGTCATTGTATCACTCTTCAGCAAAAATGCATTCTGCTTATGGATGAAAGAGGATGTTCCTGCTGTATTTCCTTTGGCCGTGAATCTGTAATTATTGTTCTTGAGTTTATTTATGAGCTACTAAAGCCTTTACTAGAGGTGATTTGCTTGTGACGTCAGGAAGAGCTGTTCTTGTTTTGAATTTGACAGTTTTTCCTTTACCAGAAGGAAGTTCCAAGGAGTTTAGTTTGCTACAGTTGGCATCAAGTACACAGGACGGTAAATATCCACCGGGTTCAGTGAAGCAGTTGCAGGATGATGTGGGGAAGAAGTGCTCCCTAACTGTTCTTGCATTTCTGTGCATCAAATCACTTAGCTCTGAGAATAGAAAGGAGCAGGTTCATTGAGGCTGTTGATAAGGTTCATGGAGTCACATCATCCATATTCCTCTGTGCTGTTTCATTTTTGAGATCTGGAGCAGCAGAGATTTTGCTTAAATAAAAAGAGAACCTCATCTCTTCTCTGCTGTTTGCAGCTGCTGTTGTCTTGTGTCACACCTACTTCGTGGAGGTGCAGTTAGCTGTCTGAGGAGGCAGTAGACAACATGTAAAACATGAGGACGGAGATCCATGGATCTTCACCTGCTTGTTACTGTGTTGAAAAACTTCTTCCATTCCAATTGTCTCATTCTTTTTTGGAGAACTTCACTCATCTGTTAAGCCGGCCATGCATGATAGGAGTGGAGAGGGATGAGGAGAGGAAAAACACTAAATAGAAAGTCAAATTGCCATTAAAAAATAATCACATGGAATCAGATCTTCTGGCAGAACTGGACATGTGTTGTGACCATATTAAAAGTTAAGCACATACATAATTCCGTATAAGACTGAGATTATTATTGGGTTTCAGAACTGCACCTGACTGCAAGGATTTTCAGTCTAAATTAATATTATTTCTATGTGGAATATGTTTCAAGTATGTGAAAGTTACTGCTGGTGACAAGTATTTGATCATAGTGTTATTTTAAACTTAGATGCATCAGCTTTCAAAACTTAGGATTCTTGACAGGTATTTAAATATTTAAAACACCCTACATAAGATTACTAAATCCAGCAGTTCAACTATAGAACAATGCTAGGAATAATGAACCAGAAAATACTCAGAATGGCATACCCTCTCCATAAATATTTCTCTCTTATTTTAACATTCACCATGGTGAAACACAAGGAAAGTAACTCCTGAATGTTTATTTGTTTTAACTGACTAGCTTGCTGCTGAAACAAGCTTTCAGGGAAATCCATGGAGTCCCACAAGGTGGCAGGAGCTAACTGTTCTATACTAGAGCCGTGGCCTGAAGGAAAGTAAAGGTAATAAACTGATTTTGCTAGTTGCATGCATTCGAATCATGAGCAAGTTAGACCAAAATTTCAAAAACCCAGCTTGTGTAGGTGCTTCTTGGACTGCCAAATAATTTGGGCAAATAAATGAGATTCTGTCTTCAGGTATCTTAGTTGAAAAGAGAAGGTTCAAGCATTCTGACTTTGTCAACAAAAAGGACCTTTATTTTCACGCAGTGGTGGTAATTTGCTTGTAATGTGCATCATCACTGTGAATGGAGAGCAGGGATGAAGCCATGCAAGAGCTTGCTGGCATGTGAGGTTCACAGCTTAAATTGGCAGTGAGCATCTCTAACTTGCAAACTCACCTTGACATCGTGGGAATGCTGATCACAAGGTGGGACACAGCAGCCAGGGCTGAGGGACTGCAGGAGTAAAGGAATTCTCTGCTGCTTCAATGAGGCCGTAGAGATGTTTTTCTTTGGAAAACCTGAAGAATCAAAGCTGTATTAAAAGTATCCAAGTTTGGGGATTATTGGAAGTAATCAAAATGGCTCATCCTAACTAGTGAGACTGCACTGGCTAGTGTATAGTGCATAAGGCTGAAATTTTTCCTTGCTATTCCCACTGCCCTGATCTTTCTTTAGGCTGCTGGAGTTGTTTCACTTTTTTCTTGCTTTTGTTTCCACTTACCTGCTGATGGTCAGTGCTCTCCTGAAACATTCTGTGATCAGGATGTAAACAACTGCAGAAGAACAAGGGGGTTAATCAAGTATGTCTCGTTGAAGGCATGATTCGAGACCTGTGGTTATATGCTCATGCTTGCTTAACCTTGCACTTTGAGTTCCAAGTCTCTCGTTTTTGTACAATTTCTCTGGCTTGCCTTAGAAGAAACCTGCGGACTTTAGGGGTTTAGTTGGCAGAAGTAACAATGAACAAAACAGTAGTAAGAAGAAGTGGTTGGCCCCAATTCGGTGGACCACCAAGTGGTGGCTTTGAGACTTGTGAATCCCTTGATTTGTGTTAAGAGATTTTATGTAAATCCATAGTCTGTAAATGTCTATTTTTATTTTTTGAATGAGAGGACAGATCTGTATATTAGCCAGGTATCTTTGGGAATTTGGACAACCCTGTTTATGTGGACAGACAATTCAGTAGGACTAAGGTGAAATTAAAAATAGGTAGCTTTCTTAACCAGTAGCTGGATATTAGGAGTAAAAATTCAACTCTTAAACAAAATTTCAGCTTCTCCTGTCCCACTTAGTATCAGTTGCTTGTTACAATGCCGCATTAGGTAAAGAATCTAAGCATTTGTGATGGGGATATCTGGAATAGCCATATGAGGTGAATCGAGTGAAAATTCTTCCATGCCTGTATGTGAAATAGTGTTGTGAAATAGTGTTGTTTCTTTTTCTAGCAATGGTGGAAGCAACTTAAGTTAAGAACATTTAAAATCAGTTACTGAGTGACTTATGTTGCACTAGCATGCACAGTAAAATACCTACACCTTGTTTTGCTCACAGGAGTGACAGAACAAGATGTAGAGATGAACGTTTTCAGCAGCTGCCACAAAGGACTAGGTTATACCATTGTCTTGCCAAAACATGGTAGCTTCAGAAGAATTTCTTTTTACACCCCTGTTTGCAGGAATGCATGAAATTTAGGAAAATCTTCGTTGTTAGGGCAGACCTGAATGATTTTAGTGGATGCAGACAGATGATACTTGTAATTACAGTGTAAATTTTGTGATTTTTCCAGTGGTTACACTTGCCTCTAATTTGAAAATAATTTTAATTCTTACATAAACATCCTAAAGTAATGATTAGGAAAGTAAATAATTAAGCAAGGATTCAGCATTTGGTGAGCACACTACTGAAATCTGTTATATGCAGTTGAAAAGGTGCATGATTTACAGTTATGTACCAATAGGATTGGACTGACTATCAGTCAGAATTTAAATTAAATCACTATCAGCTGTGAATTATTAAGCAGTTGGTGCTTATTGAAGCAAACATAGCTATATCTGTCATTACTTCTGTTTGAAATTTTCAGTCACGCAAGTGAGATAGATGCCTTGTTCCCATTGCAACTCAGTGAGAAGCAACAGGTCACTTAGGTTGACTTGAAATACTCAACCCCTCCATGTATATGTACATATGATGAAAGAAATCTGGTTTAAACTTGAAGATGGGAGATCGTGTATTATCAAGGTGCCTGTGTTCACCAGTGTTCTTTAAATGTAGTCCCTGTACGTTACAAACATGTGGACCTTGGTGTGGCTTGCAGAGAGTTTGCTGCTGCTGCTGCGCAATCAGAATAATATAGCAAGGTAAAGTTTGATTCTTAAGTTTCTTTATTCACAAAAGGTCAGTGATCGTGATAATACCAGGGGTAGAAAGAGTAACGCGAGCAACTTGCTTTAATTTGACTGCAGAGTCGATACAGAAAAAGTCTCCAGAGTGTATAGTGACATATGTCTTACTGGGCAGAGTGGTGGCTTTCCAGTGGGCACTGCGTTGTGTTTCTCAGCAGTGATAAATAAATGATCATGAGAGATTTCTGCTTTGTGATGTACTAAAAATTATTACAGTGAACTGGGAGGCCTAGTAAAGATGACTGAATCATTTAGCAATTGATGGCAATTGCTGTGTGACTCCAAATTAATCACATTATCACTAGGGGAAATAGAGGTGTGAGGTGGAGAGGACCTCAGAGGACGTGTGCCTCTCCAGTATAAATATCTTCCTCCAGGAAACTCAGGGTCTTCCCCCCATATCTGCCAAACCCTGTCTTTAATGTCTCAACTATTCTGTTGATGTTAGTTAATTCAGGAACAATTGGAGTCGTCCCATCCACCAGATCTCCTACTGAGGTGCTGAGTGCTTTCTTTTCTCCATGACCTCCTCGAAGATGCAGGGCATCACTGGCCTCTGGTAAATCCCAACTTGGCTAAGGAGTTCAGCCAGACCAGCAGGCAGATATACTGCCTGTTTACTTAACAGAGCTAAGAGTTTTCTGCATCCTTCCTAAGTCTGGTTTGCAGTTGGATTTGATGGATTTTGGTATCTAGAGAGTTGGCTGTGCAGTATGCAGGGCCTTTAAAAAAAAAAAAAAAAAAAAAACCCAACAAACAAAAAGGCCCAACAAAACCCCAAAACTTAAAAGATTCTTGATTACCAGCTTTTTTAGAAGCACCTTGTTAAAATGTAGCATTTTGAAATCCATCCTATGGATGAAACCTGGCATAATCTCAAACCTTAATGGTATGTCTACATTGTAGACCACTGTTTTGTAGTTACCTGAGTGTGCTTTCAATAAGGTAGAAAGAGTATCAGAAGTGGTTTGGCAGTGATAGCATGGAGCTCTGTGCATGCTAATTTAACTTGCATTGAGTAAGGGTAAATTAGCTCATGCAGAGCTGGGCTGGGCTGCTGTAGTTAGAGTTCCTTGTACTCGGTTAGTTGGTTTAAATCAGGTTTCTGTGTCTAGGAGCATACAGCTGCTGAAAGCATCTGGAGTCTTTGGGGCCAGTCACTGACAGTTGGTGCTGTATGCAATGAGAGCACGTCTTGGACATTCCTTCAAGAGGCAAAATCTGGTTAGGCTGCAGTAACAACTCTTCCTATGCTAGCAAGTTGCAAATCCTGTTTATGGATTTTTTTTTTTTTAATAGCACTGGATGTTGAAAACAGTACTTGCTCTTGGGAAATCATTATTCAATTAACTTGATATTTATTTTGATACTAAGTTTTATTGTTGCTGAAAGTGAAAACTAGTTGGGATAAGATCTGCTTATTAGAGGGCTTGGTTTTGGGTTTTATAGGAGTGGAGGAGACAGGGGAGGATAAGCATACTGCCTTTGGTGCTCAGAGTGGAATTTTTGCCGTGCACTTCTGTCTTTCCCTAAAGAAGCTGTAGTTGAAAACTAGAGTCCTTGGGAATGTATGTGAAATACAGAAGTAAGCAAACACTCAAACACAGGTAACTTGGCTTATCTAAACTATCTAGTGTGTACCAGTTGATTTAGTATCTATTTAGTACCCATTGCTTAAATAGATCAAGCTGGTCTTTTAGTGACTTCAAGGAAGTCAGGTATGTCCGAATTAAAAGAAACTGTAAGTGTAATAACTGACTAGATAGTGCTCCAATTATTGGGCCAAGCCTTGCGCTCTTACACCAGCATAATCCTTCAAGGCCATGTTTAACATTCTACCCCACCATCCCTCCACTCTCTTATAGAAAAAGTAAAATTAAAGAAAAAATAATAATCAATACAGCTTTTAGTATGCTGAAGATTTAAATAAGTGTCCATTGGCAGGGTATTATTATGTCTGTGTGGTTCGTATACTGCATTGGTCTACAAGTGATGCAGTTAATTTCACAACCCACATCTACACCCAAATCAGAAGATCAAATTATAATAGTAGAATCACTTTGACAAAAACATGAATGTTGGAGAAGATGTTGAACTTCTCCAGGTTGCTTGTAACAGCAGCCTCTTTCTCCTAGAGGAGTGCACTTGCCCTTTCTCAGGTCTTTCCAGCACCCAAGCTAGCAGTTGCTTTCGCTCTCCTTCCTTCTCCTGGGCCGTACCAGGCAGGGTTCCAGCGAGCAGAAGCGGTGGTCGGCTAGGGGAGGGACACAGGGACACAACCAATGAATTCTCTGAAGTTTAACAGCAGCAGCTGGAGGTTTTACTGTCTCCTGTGGGCCACCGTACCTTTCTGTGGCAGTTTAAAATGCACTGACTGCAAAAGTAGCAGTGGGTCGGCTCTGCAGCCATTGCATTTCACAGTGTGAGGTTTTCATGTGAATAGCTGTTACTGTTAACCTGTGTTTACCTTAGAGTGCAGGACAGATGCAGGAATAGGAAAGTTTGTGTTGCTGGCAAGCCAGCATTGTGCCCTAACTACTGGAGTGTTTGTTGCTCTTCTGCATAGACCAAGGACATAGTTTAGATATGTAAAGCATTGCATCCCTTGGTATTGGGTGGCCTAGCTTAAATCTTTTCTTCCTGTCAATTAAACATGAAAAGCCAAAAACCTGCTTGGGTATTACAGAAGGGCCAACATATTAATGCTGTTCCTGTGTTTATATTTATACAGGCAGGTAGCTAACATGTAGATTGGCATCCGTGTTCCTTGCTTTCATGCTGGAGTGGCAGGAAGAGATCCACCCTCTTCTATGGTGTCCCACAGATGTGTTTCAGACTTGAATGCAAGAAACCTATATGATTTTCCTTGATGAAGAGGTTTGCTGTATTTATATGTGCATCAGTCAGTACTTTACATAGTGCATTGACTTTTGGTGGCTGAACCTAGAAACCTAGAATGTAAAAATGTTTGGTTTGGGTTTGTTTTTTTTTTGGGGGGGGGCTGCGTGTTTGAAGCAAAATGTGAATTTTGAATGTTGGTAATCTGTTTTGTGTTCTTTTATAGTAAGTGAAGTGTTGCATAATAAAAACTTTTTTTAGCTTTAGAGTCCCACACAAACACTGGGGAGAAAACCACAGACTGGAGAAGAAAAAGAGTAATTTTTTTTTTTCTTTTTATTGAACGAGAAAAATGACTCATTTAGTTCTGGATAGTATGCTGACAAAACATAGAGGAACTCTTAGTTAGAGAAGACCATGTGATAGCCACTGATTCACACATCGAGCTTTGGTGTCAGGTCTTTGGGTAAGACTGGACATCATCATGAGAGATGTGGCAGCAAATGTTTTGCTCTGGTGTATGAAACCCTAAGCAGCACTTATTACTGGAGATGAAATGATACTTTTTTTTTTTTAAAGTGAGTTTGCAATTAGCCAAGGCTAATTAATGGTTTTGCAGAAGCACCTTGAGTTCAATTTGTTTGCAGTCATTCAGAGGAAGTCGCTGTTGGTGAAACAGAAGAACGGCTAAAGATTGGGTGACATCTCATAAATCCACAGGGACAGTTCTAAATTTTACTTTATTTGCTGGATTTGCATGTTGAGTTCTGCATTAGCAGGGTGTTTTCTTGCTGGCATAACCCTCCCTCTCGTGTTTCCAGGGAGGAGTCCTCTGTCCTTGCTTACAGCTGCGATGGCCTTGGCTGGGGCCAGCCGTCCTCCCGGCAGCTCTGCTTCCCAGGGCTGGCCACACGGGCCTGGCTGTTGCCAAAGCCGTGGTGTGCACTGGTGTACCCCTGCAGCAGGATGGGCGCCCCAGGGCAGGGTGGGGTGCCTGGGCCCCCTCTGCCAGAGGGCAAGGGCTGAGAGCAGCCCTTGGTTAAAAGAGAGCAGCCGTAGGTTAAAACAGTATAAGGAGAGTTAAAGGTCAGGCTGAGCTTGCTCTTCAGTAATACTGAACGAAAATTATTTCCCTGCCATTTTTGCTGCCCTGCTTGCTTTTCCAGAAAGCACGTTTATGGAAGAAAATATAACCTGGATATGTGAAGACTGGGATGGCAGCCTACCTGCAGGGACCTGACCTCTCCTCCGTGCTCGCTCCCTCTCTCGCTTGGTGCTGCCACAGAGACTGATCTCATCTCCTGCCGTGCCGTGGCTGGCACAGCCGCCAGCTGTCCACAGATGTGGACAAAACACATTTCTTAAAGTCACTTGCCTGTTTTCTAAATCTTGCCCACTTTGTTCCCCTAGTTCTTTCAGTGCCTGCAGAAGTCTGTCAGATGTTTGGCCCTTAAATCTGAAAGGAACGGATCACAGATTATAGCCCAAAACGAAGCTAAACTTCAGGATTTTGGCAATTATAATACCAGTGAGACCAAGCTCCAAAAATCTGAGCTCTAGTTCTGGTGCTAAAGTCTTACATTGCACTTGATCACTATCCTGATAATTAATATTCAAGTAAGTGCCAAACTTGGGCTTTCTAATGTGCAAGCTAATACTGTAAGCTGAAGGAAGTCACAAGTGTATCCTGAATGCAGAACTCAGGCTGCCATAGTGGTTTTCCAGCATTTCGTTAAAATAAATTAAATTTTAAAGGTTTATTTTAATATGTATCAAGATCTGAAATCAGTGAACTACTTGGTGAATGAGATGTGAGGCTGGAGGAAGCTTTTTTTCTGAAGAAAAGATGGCAATATTTGGCCCAAACACTAAAGGATTCTGTAAAAACAATTACACGTACTCTAAAGGAAATCATTCAAATAAAGAGTTGCGTGTAGTGGCTGTTTCTAATTGGGCTTGATGTTTTATCACAGTTAGTTTTCCATTTAGGAAGGGAGGATAGGAACCATAAAACGATGCAAATTAGCAGAGTGAAATAGCTTTCTTTGCAACTGCTCTTTGAACCTCTGCATCTCTTTTAAGAATATGCTTACAGAATATTGCAGCAGTGCATCTAGGAAGAAAACTGGGTTGTTTTAAAAAAACAGAAGTATATGTCTTTCTAATCAATTGTTTCTGATAGGAGAACTAGAAAATAGGGAAGATTATACTAATGCAATTTTCTTTCTAAAAGTCTGTTTTGCATTTTGATCTCATGGGGAGCAGCTCTCATTATTCTTAAAGCAAAAACTAGACAAAACCCTCCTAATTTTAAGAAATTTTTATATTGGAAATGTGGTGGGGTGTTTGTGCTACAGGTGACTCACGATCTTACACTGTGAGAAGTAAAATTCTGCATCTCTGAACTTGCCACTATTTTGTTCTGATAATGAAGCTAAAAAGGGGGCAACAGTGTTTGGATTTTATTCTGCCACATTGTATGTAGTATCTGAGTGCCTTCCACCTATAGCAGAGAAGAACTGGGATTTAACTTCTCAGGATAACAGTGTGGGGGAGGGATAAGAAGGGACAGCATGCTGCTTGTGGTAGGATTTTTGGCTTGAGTATTTTGCGCGTTATTTATGTATGACATTTGTACCTGAAGTTGTTGTGATGCTTGTGATGTGTGGGTGTGTGTAGTAGGTAACGGGGCTGTGGCTTTCTGGTGATGGAAATCAGCTGATGCACGTATGCTGTTCATGTACTACGTAGCTCAAAAAGCTTTTGTGTGGACATGTGCATGTATGAAAATATTTGATGTAACTTCTAAGCAGTGAGGAGATCTGGGAATCATTAAAATGGTAAGTCTGCTATTTCTGAATACACATATTGTTGATGGTGTTTTCTGGAATGTCTTATGAATTAATTTATCTGTTTAGTGTTATATTAACTGTGTGGTATTGCAGAGTTATATAAGCATTGGACTGGGAGATTGTATCCCTTTTGAGCTGAGTAGTGACTTTGTTTAGATTTAGTGATTAATATTGTATTACTTCATGGGATTGGAATAAAATACAGAGCTTCAGTGGAGATTATAGTTTATTGATATTGCTGCAAACTCTGTATGTATATGTGAGCACAATTCTTTTGTGAATTTTACAGGAGGCAAGATTGCAATAGTAGACTGATATTGCAAATTTGATTGATGGGGGAATTGTTTGGATGTCTTCACTGACAGTCACTTCCAGGTTAAGTTTTGGAGTGTTTTAAATACGCTCTCAAAATGTTTATTTGTTTTCTTGGTTGTTTGCTGTTACATTTCCTTTCTGGTTAGCAGGAGAAGGCTTCCAACCATGCAAGATACATCAGTGTTACTTTTTTCCCTTTGTATCTTGTTTCACCAGGTCTTCCCCATCTTGGTCACTTTCTAAGTAATTTTAATACTCATAAAGTACCAGAGTACCAGAGCCAGGAGAAGTCATCCTGTCCTGTCAGTTCAGGAGAAGGTAGATGTGCTGATGGAGTGAGTAAATTTGTGACCAAACTACCTGTGTGTTGGCTTGTTTTAAATAAATACAGAGACAATTTGGTGCCTAATCTCCACCTGCCTTTATTTGTAGGGGATGAGAGGTCAGAAATTGTCACATATAAATGAATTGTAGTTCAAGCAATATAAAAATTTCAAGTTAATGTTAAACCAGTACAGAATAACTATTTGATTGGAAGTGCCTGGACTTCTAAGCGTATGTGAATGAGTTTAAAGCACAGGAGTGCATACACTTGCAGGTGCTTGCTATTTCCTACTTCATGCCTTCTTTCTGAGGTAGGTTTTTATCTTGTCTAGTAGCTAAAGGATGATTATACGTTAGATGATCCCTTTTCATGACCACTTTCAAGCTTTCAAAAAAATTATATTCTCCCTGTGAGAAAAAAGCTGATACAATTTGAAGTAGCAGGTTTCCAACTTTTTTTTTATTATTTTAAAACGACTAAAAAAGTGTCCTGTAGATGATACGGATGCCTGAAAAATGAATGTAGGCCTACCAACAGGGGACTGATCTTCTTAGTTGCTTTTGCAGACCTGTAAGAAATAATGACTGCAGCGTAAAAACTGCTGATCTAACACTGTATCTGTACTGAAGTTGGAGACCTCTGGACAGGGTAACAACACTAGCCAGCAAAGATAATGCCAGAAGTCTAACTGTTTGGTAGTGTTAAGCACAAACTGTATCACTTTGAAAAGAATGGTTGCCTAATAATGACTTTCATATTCTTGTCCCTGAAATCCTACAAATGGTAAACTTTGATTTTAAAATGTGCTTGTTATTTTGATGACCTCAGTCAAGGAAACTTGGGAGGGGCAAAGAAGCAGAGAATAATTATTTGAAGTACAAGCAGATGCTACTCTAGTTTCTCAAGGAATTTTCTTGCGTAGAAAGGCAGTGTTAAAGAAATGGAGCTTTTTGTTCTGAAAACAATGTGATACTTCCGCCAGTGTCTCTCCAACTTTCTCTTTGTATGACCTGTCATCTTAAGGATGAAGAGCTTTCAGTAGTAAAAGACTGAAGTGGGCTGAAAGAGGAGGGTCTTTCAGAACACTGATAAAAAATTGTGTGCAAAATAAATAATAGCAAGTTACTTAAACATGTATGAGAGTGGTTTAGTTTGTTACTAAGTCAAGATAGACTGAAGTTAAAGATATGCCTTAGTTAAAGATGTGCATTGCTGAAGTTAAAGATGTGCCTGAAGTGATTTGTTGGTCAAACTCATAAACCGGTTAAGGATTTTTATTTACTAAGAATACTTTTTTTTTTTTTTAAAGTGCTTCTGGTGTTTTCTGCGTTGCTGGAGTAGATTGTGTTTGGCTGTCATGTCAAGAGTGCCAGAGATTGCTCTTCTGTATCTAATCAAATACTCTCACTGAAGAGGTAGAGAGGAGGAAGGAGGCTAGGACACTGTAGCAACAGCATACCTGGCTGGTATTTGTGAGAACTGAGAAGTGCCCTTTCAAAACTGAATTTCAGTTTGAATAGCAGGGGAAAACCAGTACTCAGTGCTGTAGAATCTCTCTTCTATAAAGCAGGTAGGAAACAGCTTCTCTGAAATACACAGAATAATCCTGGGGTTGGAGGTGGGCTTGTGAGCTCGTTTATCTCTTACAGCTGTGAGTGATGCTGTACAGTTGTTGGTTTAGTTTTGAAGAGAAGCCCAGGCATTTATGTAACAGTAACTATATCAGAAAGGTTTAGGAATATCTTTGCTGTTTCTCTTAAGTTGAGCTCTTACCTGTATTTTAACCTTGCCTGCTGTTTGTCCATACACCACTGCCAGCACAATATCCCATGCAGGTTTTGTGGATTCTTGGTTTTGCTACTCACTAAATCTGTTCAGCTGAGTGTATAAATTACATTCCCAGTTCCAATATAGTTCTGGCTTTAAACTATGTGTTTTCTTAGTGGGGAAGCAGCTGTATGTTACTTCAGTGCTAATGGCTTTCCTGAAAAGAGCAAGTAAGTTCTCCTGAGAGTAAAACTAGAGTGTGTCAGTATATGAATGAAAAGCTGCAAAACTACACGGACACTAGTGCAGAAATGGCATTGTGATTAAGGTGGATATGATCTGGCATGTTGCTGCTCGTGCACTAGCTGGCCTAGCCTACATGCTGAGATTTAGGCTGCCTTTTGTCTCCTTGTGGCTCTGCTGATGTTGCCACAGCACCCGAAGATTCTGCTGCGATGAGGCTTTGCATCCACTCTGTTGGAGCTGACGACTCCATCAGAGTAGCTGTAGATAGGGATGTATGTCTGCATCAGTGACTTTCAACTTACAGCCTGAGGAGTTAATGTAACTGCAGTCACCAAAGGCAGGCTGTGAACTGGGAAGGCTGAAGGCGGGGGCACGGGTCCTGCCTGTCCACTCTTGGAAGTGAAGGCCATCAGGCTCTGCGGAGAGGTAGGGAGAGAGGTGTGATTATGTCTCCAGCTCAGTCTGGATTTGACTGCAGATGAAGTGTAGGGCATGCTTTGAAACAGTGTCAAAAAGTGAACAAGGCGAACAAGGCACAGTGGATTTCAAAGGAGTCATTAAATGCTTTGATAAAAGTTGCTGGGTTTCATAATCTTCTGGAATGGGGTCCTCCAAATGTGAGTTAAAGACATGCTGCAGGTTCCTCCTATATTGAACAGACAAGAGAAAACATACGAAAGAAGTGGTAAAAGATAAAATTGGTTGGCCACCTTGCTTCTCTTTTCCCTTCTCCTGTCAGTCCTAGTGCAGAGGACATCAGACAGGATTTTCTGAAGTGTAAGAACTTGGCTTAAACTTATTTACAGTTTTTGTTTGGGTCCTGCGTCCCCTCTGTAACCCCCAGTGCAAAATACCTGCAGATCTTGCTGTGCAAAGCTAGCGAGGCAAAACATTCAGACCTGAAAGAGAGCAAGACAAGTGTCTAGGAAGGAACACTCTCCATGGTTATCTCCACGGTCTCATTTAGAAGAACTATAAACGCATAGGAATTGTCTGCTTTTGGCTGAGAGGTATAGATCAGATCCTGGCTGTATGAGTGTTAGGAAGACCCATTGACATGCTGTTTTCTGTTATGGGTTTTAATTCTTTTAAAACACAATGGCTGACAGCTCCCGTGGTAGTCAGTCCGCCTTGCCTTGTGTCTTTTTGACTTTACCTCAACACTTCGTTTTCCAAGCTCACATTTATTTAGAATGTTACGTATCGCTCCGTTTTATGTGGGTTTTTGTAATGCCATCCTAACGATACGAACGAACCTCGCTCCCGAGGGACGTGGGGACAGCCCGGCAAGCGGCAGATGCAGCCCGACTCTTGCAGAGGCCAGCGGGGCAGGCGCGGGAGCCCCGTGCCGTGGGAGCAGAATGGGCCCTCCTGGGGGGAGCCAGCCCCTGTGGCCGGCCGTGCCCTGGGAAGGGGGCCTTGCTGGGGCTAGGCTGTACCTTTGGGAGGGAAGGTTCAGACAGGGTGGACGTGCTGTTATCGAGTTAAAGCCCAGCTTGGTGTCAGTTTGAATTTTAGCCTGGAAAGCCTCGTGGTTCTTGAAGCTGTCTTCCTGCAGAATCCCTCCCCGGTTTTGTGGGGTGTGTGTGTGTGTGGGGGTTTTTTTGTTGTTTTTTTTTTGTTGTTGTTGTTTTTTTAAATAACTTCATCAAAAGAAGTTAGTTCCGTACAAAACATGGCAGTTCGCTCTTTCAGAAGATACCACCATCTGTTGTCTGTAACGCGCAGTAAGAGTTTCCTCCACTTGCAAGGGCAGGAGCGTTAAATCCGTCCTGCGGGACGTGCCTTTTCAGACCGGCTCACGCGTGAAAGCGGGCTCAGCAGCGCAGCGCCTGCGGCCGAGCGGGGCCGGCCGGGGCCGAGCGGGGCCGAGNNNGGGGGCGCCGCGTGTGCGGGGAGGGGGGGGTGGGGGGGTGTCGCCGGCGTCTCGTAGCCGTAACGCTGGTATTCCAGTAATGCGGTGGTATTTGGCCGTGCTGCCAAAAGCAAGCTCTAAGCAGCGAGTCTTTGCTCCACTTTTCCTCGCGCCGTGCCTCCGCTCCGCCCCGTCCGTGCTCCCCGCACTGCTGAGATCAGCTTCCTGCTTTTCATTTTCCTCAAAACGCTGCTACTCCTCCCCTGAAAGAGTTATTTTCATCGGTCTGGAGTTAATTTTTATGGGTGGCTGCAGGCTCTTTTTCTGACAGGGTGACACGCCAAGCTGGAAAAGCGGTATCATGGTGATTTTGTTCTGTTGCAGCGAACCAGAGCTGTAGGCAGAATGGTAGACTGCTGCACCGAAAACATTTCTGTGCCAGCTCTGTGACCGTGGAAGGCGACGGAGGTGAGTGCCGGTTTTACGTCGGTCGCGTAGGTCCAAGGAGTTGTTGGAGGTGGAACCAAGAGTCGCAACCTACCCCAGCTCAATAACAAGAAATGAGCAGTCATGGTGTTACGCTCTCTGATGAGATGCTTTTGCTCCTACTAATACTGTAATGGAGTGTGCTCAGGGAATGATGGATTTTGCTGTAGCAAAGAGCTGTAGTTAATGAAAGTTTATAGTGTGTAAATTTGTTTTTCTTCTGCTGAAAAGTGTAGATAGATATGGCACAAATATAGCCATAAAGGACAGATGGTAAAGGTAAGGTTCACTCCAAGCAACTTACGATAGAAAAAATACTCAGCTAGGTAGTTTCAGAACTTGTAGATGGATTGAATAACGCGAGAAAGAGACTTTACAGTGATTTGGTAATAACTGTGGATCTAGAATAATGTGATGTATATGAGCGAATGACATGATTTTATAATGTGTGGAAGTAAAATTATACACAGGAAAACCAGGAAAAAAAAAATGTTTTTACAGTTGCCAAGCATCCCTCAGGATGGAAGCCAGGTTGATTGAGAGAAAGCAGATTGTTTGGAGGAATATCTCAGATGCAACAATCAGGCAACCTGTGTAGAAATGTGTCTTCTTACATTGTTGTGATTTTTTTTTTTTAATTTTTTAAAATTATTTTTCTTTATGGAATGAAGAATGTAAATACCACAGGTCCATTAACCCACTTTCAGCTTTTTAAGCAGGTGAGCATCGTTCTCTGTATACCTTCTAATGGAGCTCTAAAATCATTAATCAGTAACTGGTGGCAGGTTCCTACTTACTTTGTGTTGTGGTATACTTCTTTTGCTGCCTTCTCATTACTGCCTGTTAACAGTCAGATTAATGGGACAACTTTGTTTCTTCTGACTGTGGTGCCCTGAGTGATTTTGCAGAGGACTCTTCATAGAAAGCCACTCAAAAAGCGTAGCTGTGGTGGGCCAGCCAGGCGTTGGTTGCTGCCATCGCAGCTACAGGGCACTGCTGCAGGTCTGAGCTGCTCCCCAGGTGACAAGGGACAATAGGAAGAAATCAAGGATCTTGGTCAGGATCATGGGAGATGTGATGTGTCCCAGGCTCTGAGGTCAGACCAGAATTGCTTGCACTCTTGATCCAGACCAGAGTGCATGCTTTACGTAGCTGTTTTCTGTGAAGCAGAGTTGAATCTATTGGTTCTGCTATAAAATGAAACAAATTTAGTCTTTGATTAGTTGTGGGAGTAGAGGATACTTCTCTTACAGTGAAGTTTCTCAGTAGCTGTGCTGAAAGCAGTTCTGGGGAAACGTTGATTTCAAAGTTTGATGCATTTTGATGGTAAATTAGAAACTGGGGTTTGATTTGTGGTAACATCTTTGGGCATGACTGACTTTCCTTTTTTCCTTGGTGGAAATTGGCATCGCTTCTTTCAGTTTCAGGGCAAGTAGGAGCATATTTTCTTAAGAGCGTGTTGTATTACTGGGCCGTGCTTAGCACTTGTAACTGAACAGTTTTGTAGACAAATGTGTAAGTTCAAAAGAAAAACAAAAAACCACTTTTATTGCCCAGTCTGTGGCCTATCTGTGGTAGTGGTGGAAGAGCATTGTATAGGAAGTAATAATGAAATTTCCAGTCATGTATGGCCCTGCCTCTTCTGTATTTGGTTTCAGGCGCTGGGTGTACTACACTGCATGGTTTTGCCTCCATGCAATCTGCAAATTTGTTGCTGCTAAATCTACTTCTTGCTATAGACTTGTGCTCAAGAAATTAACCCTGTGTTATGTCATTACTCTGAGGGATAAAACCGTGGTTAAAGACATTATGTGCTGTTTGTTTCAGTATGTTAGAAAGATGATGCATGCCATTTGCCTCGGTGTATTGAATCTAAAGTTAATTCTAAATGCTAATGTTTCCACAAGAAATGCGTGAGAACTGTGCTTGTCCTACAGGTGCAGATGTATTTCCCATGTGAGCCCCAGTACCCAACTCCTGTTTGCCAAAGTTACCACCTTTTTACTCACATTCTGCCAGTAGAGAAGCTCTGCAGCGCTGAACAGAGGCATGATGTTAAGCTTCAAGCCCAACAGCTGCTGGACTTCTGTACCTGTTTTGTACTTATTTTCAAAATTTCCATTCTGACTGATAGGAGGCTGCTGTAATAAATCCAACTTGTATCAGTGGAGTTGAGGGTTCCTAACAATGGCTCTAAATCTTGTGCTTATAACTTATTTGCCAGCCTTGATGACAGCTAGGGTCAAAGCATTTGCTACTTCTCTTGTCACATTTTGGCAACCCAGTCTTCTGTTAACTTGTGGAAATTTGTTAATTTTTTTTGGAGTGCACTGAAGGAGGATGGAAAGCTCTGTCTGCAAGTTGGATCCTTCGTTGTTGGAGAGATCACAGGGGTATTAATAAGTGCTCTCTGTTTGTAGGCATGAAGAGTGAAGGGTATGGCTCCTACCGTCTTTTTTTCACCTTCAGTTCATTACATGTGTAATGCTGACCCCATCTTCAACATAGATAGAAGGTACAAGACGTTATTTGAACTGCAGCTCCCTGACAAAGAAGTGAATAAAATTTATTTGACAGAGGTAATAGTGAAGCACCATGTTTAAATGGTAGCACTGTCACTGAAAGAAAGAGTCCCAGCCTCAGACACTTGCATCCTACCCCATGGGGCTGTGCTAGTGTTTTTGCAGTTGTGTAATGAACTGGACTGGAGGACTGATCATAGCTAAAACCAGTGGGTTTTATTAGCTTAACTTTTTCTGTCCACTAAAGATAGAACTGACATCCACTGGGTGGATCGTGTATTGTGTCATGAATCGGACCGGAGAACTGAGCGGCTTTGTTGCCCCAAAAAAGAGGTCCAGGAGTGTGGGGAATAGTAGCAGGATAGGGGACAGGACTGCTTTTGGCTTTAGAGCTGGCTTATTCTATCTTGCTGCTTGTCAGGCTAGAGTCTCTTAAGGGCAGGCTCAGTAAAATGCAAGAGAAGGAGGATGTATCTCCAGAAATAAATAGATCACTATTGTCAATATTTCTTCTACTGGGGACATATATGTATCTTTTAAATGTGATTTTTGCAGTCTGGATAGTTTCCAGTCCAGATAGCATTGGTTAGTGACTGATGCTGAAGATATGTCTTAATTGTGATGTTGCTTTTATCTTTCTCCTGTGATCCTTTCTGAAGTAGGTGCTGCCTTGCATAGCTTTCCTTCGTGTGACCCAGCATAGCATGCTACACGTCGGGCTGTTCTTAAAAGTTGCGTGGGACTTTCAGTGAGTGTGTTTGGTAAGTGATTTTAGCAAGGTAGCTCTGTCTGGATGTAGAATACCAGTTTACTACAGATTCAAGGTGCTGGTTGCAGTCCAGAGTTGGTGCTGGAAACTGTTCTTACGATCAGGTACTCTGAGATTATGACTAGTGGCAGAATATCTCTAAAAGAGAAGGTAGCTTCCCCTCCAGTGGCCTGTAAGAACAGTACATATCTGTGGCCAGTACTATAATTTTCTGTTTGTTTTTTAAATAGCAGGGTGATTGTTGTTGCTTGTGTGTGATTTGTGGAGTTCAGGAAGCTTTTGTTAGTGGTTTTCAAGCTTTTGTTGTGTGTGTTAGGTGCTGGCAAAAAGCAGCAATAAATATTTCTATGTAAATTCCTTGGGGCTGTGTTTTGGCTAGGGTAGTCGAATGTTACATCCCAAGATAAAGATCCGATTCTGAGATTTCCTAGTGTAGACCTGTGCATTTGTTCAGGGCCTTGTTACCCTCGGTGAGACTCTGTGCAAGGACAGAAATCTGTGCTAGTGGATTTTTGACAAGGGATTAAAGGATCGATGTTTGCTTTGCTTGAAAGTTGTTCAGATAGTAGAGTTAAAAGCTGAAAATATCATCTCTACTCTGTCCCTTGCCCTACCAAAGTAAACTGAAAACCCATAGCAAAATGTGGCACATCTACTCAAAAATCTGAGAAGTCATACTTTAGAGTATAGAATCGTAGAACGGTTTGGGTTGGAAGGGACCTTAAAGATCATCTAGTTCCAACCCCACTGCCACGGGCATGGACACCTTCCACTAGATCAGGTTGTTCAAATCCCCGTCCAACATGACCTTGAACACTTCCAGGGATGGGGCATCCACAGCTTCTCTGGGCAACCTGTTCCAGGGCCTCACCACCCTCATAGTGATGAAAGGGTAATTCATAGTAAAGAAAGGCTAATTCAAAGGGTACCTTAAGCTGCAAAAAGTTGCTGTCAGATGAAAACTTTATACAAAACAAAAAATGTATTTGTGAGAGAGGAACAAAAAGATAGTTTCAGGATGGGAAAGAAAACTTATTTAAGTGTTCCTACCAAGCTTGCACAGCATGAAATTCAGTTGGCTTTCATAAAGCCAGAAGGATTGAAAGAACTACCTAGAATCCCAAGCATAAAAAAAAAATAAATTGGCAGATTGGCTTGGTTTTATCTTTCTTTTGGAGGGAAAAATAAGTCTCTCTCCTCTTCCTGTAAGTGGAGAAGCTAGTTAATAAATCACAAGAATAAAGCTTTCTTTGTTAGGCAAATTACAACAAAATACAAGGGACCTAACACCTTGAGAGTTGATGCAGCTGGACCACGACCATGATTCTCTAAGTACACAGCTTCTGCTGATGAGGACATGGCCCCTGTTGCAGCACCTTCTAACAGTGGTGGGTCCACCCTCCGCATGGACATGGTGTAATGGCAGCAGCGTTCTCCGTGGACTTCTGTCCATGATGATACTGGGAGAGCCTCACTGGGAAGCACTGTCACAGCTGTGGAGAGATGGTGCAGGGAGCTGGTGTGGTGTGCTGCCTCAGGACATAGTCTTCCCTGATGGCCAGCTAACCTGAGTTGAAACCTTGGCAGCATCTAAGATTTTTCAGATATGAAACCTGAGTATGGCAGGACATGTTTTTTGTAATGAGGGCTAATGCTTTACAGGGTAATGCTTTACAGGGGACCTTTTTTCAGAAGCAGTCCCAAAAGATGCTACCGGAAAAACTTGTGCATTTCAGCTAAAGATGAGCAGGATTCATTGCAGAGTAAAGTTACTCAAAATGGATCCCTCTCCTTTCATCTGATAGACCATTGCTGTAAGTAAAGTGTTTTTTGTGATATCGGGAGGTTAAAATCTTTTCAAATCAAAGGGGTATCTTTATGCAGATGTTTAAGCAAAATGTTTGTTTCCCAAACTAATTCAAAAGTGAAACCATCTGTAAGAGAAGTGAAAATAATTTAACTGAGTTTTCCTGTTCCCAGCTGGCTACAAGAATGTTGTATGTTTTTTAAGTTTAAAATGATAGTAACATAGCTTTAAATGTTCCATACTTGGCTAAATAACTTTCTTTTTGTGACTGATGGTGCCCCTTGAAGCTTGTTGATGTATGGAGTAACTCAGAAATAGCAATTGGGTGTGTAAACACCTGGAAGTTTCTTGGGTAAAACTGCAAGAAAATTCCGTGTGGGCCTATGTGCATTGACAAAACCTCAGTCAGCAGTAATACCTCCCATGTTGGTGAAACTCACTCAAGAAGCAGGTTCTTGTTAGTCAGGGCCAATAAAGAGTTACTAGATTTAAGCTATTTCCTCCCCGTTTCAAGGCTGCAAGAAGGCAGCCAGCTGGCCAGGCCCTATTTGAAAAAGACGATGACATTCTAACAATACAGCTGAGGCCTGCCCATCTATGTTGTTGTTCATGGTTTATTCAGAATGATCACAGGAATAAGACTGTGGTAGAGGCTTTCTGAATTAAATGCTGGGCTTTCGCTGAATGTCTGACTCTGGCAGGTTCCGCTAAGCTCTGTGAATTCTGAATCTCCGCATGGGGATGTTTGCTGCAGGTGTGGACATCTGCTGTCTGGTGGACCTCTAGTGCGGCAGGGAATCCAAATTACTGCACTGGTGAAGTAGTGGTTAGGCAGAGGAAAAAGAGGTACTTTCCAGCTGAGCTTTCAGAATAAGTGAATATATTTTAAATATTATCAGCAATTTACACTGTTGCTTCTGATTAAATTTCCTGCAGTATGGGCTGATGAATGTACATAAAAGCAGATAAATCCTTTGCTCCTGGCAGTTCTGAGAGAGGTATTTCAGCTTGTCCTGCAGATCAGCAAGCTAAGAAATGATAGGAGGGCAGGGCCCTTACAGAAAAGCATCTTCATTTGACTGATACTGCTTAGCTGATTTCTGCTGAGTAATTAAGGTGTAAAGGGAGGCTGTCTTGAGATGCTTAGGCTTCACTAGTAATGTGTTTAAGATGGTCAGCCTCCTTGAATTGTACCTGGAAGTAATTCTGTAAAGTTGTGCCGTCTCTGGAAGATGACTGTAATGTGCTCCCTGTGTGAAACATCTCAGGGAGGGGGAGGCAGCTACCCAGCTAACTAAAGTTCCTAGGCAGTCTGCGGTAAGACCTTTAGGAAAGACAAATTATGGCTGTCTTCTGGGGTCATAAAAGCCTCATCAGTATAATAAACCTTTTATCAAAAGGAAGTCTGTCAACCCAGGTATTTGCAGCACTAACAAAGTACAGCCATGCTTTGGCTGATCTGCATATTAAGAAGTAGTAGAAGCTCCAGAAGGAGCCACGTTTTAATTTCAGTGCACAACGGTAGGTAGATATTTTAAAAGTGGCTGTGGTATTTTGAAATTTCTTGTCTTTTTATTCCACTCTGCCACTATTTTTATTCTGCGTGGCTACTTTGCAAACCAGTCTACTGTGTAGTGTTTGGTTTTATCTTGCATGTACCTGCAAAAAAGTATATATTGATACATACACACGTAAATGAATATGTCTGTGTATGTATGTGTGTGTAATATAAAAAGAGTGTGCATCTTTTTTGTAATAGTTGGACAAAGTGGACTTGAGTAAGTGGTCCTTATTCGCTCTTTGCAGTTCACCGGAAGCGTGGCGTGAGACAGGGCAATGTGACTTGGCCTAGCACAGTGCAAGTCAGTAGGTCTCTACTACTGTCTACTACTCATTCCATCAGTGAGATTTTTTGGCTTGCCGTTTTAAACCAGCAGTGAACCCACTCTTTCATTACTCTTTCTGAAGAGGATCTTACATGTAAAATACATAAATAAAATTAAGAAATAAAGTTAGAATGGGTTAAATTTGCATGAAAGTCTTAAGAGTGGCCTTACCCCTCATATGAGGTTGGCCAGTTAAGACTGCAGAATATCAGTATTATTTTTCTTGACAATACAGATCAGGCCGTTTAAAACCTAGAAAAATAGATCTAGGGTGTGCCTGTGCAATCCTCGGAGTGCCGCAGAACTGCTTTCTAGCTTCCAGACGCCTCTATGAGTGGGCCCCTGAGCAGTGAGCAGCAAGAAAAGGCTCTTGGTGATTTACTGACCTAAAAGGGTAAGGTGTCCCCCACCTTACAGAAATAAGTGTGCTTTAGAGCCAGTCTTTCTCCAGGTCCTCCATGTAAGGTAGATCTGATCAAGGCTTAATTTGTGAGACCTGTGAAGAAGCAAGGTGGAGGTGTTGCCTGCTGACATCAGAGGGTGGCTGAGCTAAATGCTAGCTTTAAACATCACTTAATTGCTGCTCATGCCACACCATTTTGAAGGAACCTTCTGTATTTAACTCTGACATTAAGGCTTGCAAGGCTCATTTTTCTTTCTTTTACCTGTTGGTATAGTTGTGGTACCACCATTTTCCACCTTCAGCTGCAGCTTGTTATAGGTCAGAGCACCTTAACAATACCATAATGATAATTTGCACTTTTATAGCACTTTTCACTTGAATTACCCAGGTGATTTATAGGATTGATGAAGAAAGCTAGGTGACACCTTTCTGACTGAGGTGATTGAAGCAAATAGAGGCTCTGAGTCACAGGGAGGTTGAATATGAATTTAAGGAAGTGTTTTGGCTTGTCCATGAGAAGTCTGAAGAACCTATAGTACCTGATTTCTGGGGTGGTGCTACTGCTGCTGAGATTTAAGTTAGAAGATATTAAACTGCATAGGTAGTGTGTGTGTGTGTGACTTAACACCTGATGCTCACTGCATTAGATTCACCTCTGAGCAACAGTGTGAGTGTTTAAAAAGAAAAGATGTAAACTGCTATCTCCACTGTGTGAAGGAAGAGTAGCAACACTTTCTTCCAGAACCTGGCATTAGTGTTGCAGCAAAGTGATTTCTGGAAACAAGAAGAAACTTAAGACAATTTTGCTCTTTGGTCAGGTGCCTGCAGTTCAGTCCCTCAACAGGTGACACAAATTAACAGAGTAACAAAAATTGATCAGAATCTGAGTTTGTTTTGAACCAAGGTATTTCTCTAAAAAAAACCCCAGTACTGATTTTTCACTTTTTTTTTTTATTTCTAATATAGTTGAAATGACCATTCATCTGAAGAATGAATATTTGAGGTTTTCAAATAAAATTACACTGCCTTAAATTTCTGGAGCTTACCTGACTGGAGGTGTTGAACAGAGAACTGAAAAATCATTACAAACTTCTGTGAAGCTTAATAAGACTTTTATAGATACTAATACTGTTTATCAAAGTGTTATTTTAAATCGTACTTCAAATACCTGTTTAACATATTATGGTTCTTACTGAGTTTTTAGGCAGATGGTTCTTCCATGACTGAGATACCTTGGCTAAGTACTTAGGTGCTTTGTCCAAACCTACACAGCAAGTTTGTGATG
Organism: Sula dactylatra; assembly: GCA_013389905.1. Taxonomy (NCBI): domain Eukaryota; kingdom Metazoa; phylum Chordata; class Aves; order Suliformes; family Sulidae; genus Sula; species Sula dactylatra. The sequence continues at coordinate 41,619 of WEKW01030041.1, forward strand.
GAGAGGGGGTAGGAACTGAGTAATATCGGTTAGCTTGCTGTGCTGCTGCTTTGGTCTTTAATCAGTGGGCAAGACTGTCACTTGAACTGGTGCTTTGCATGTGGAGCAACATTATTCAGAAAGTGTCTTTGCAGGGCCCTGAAGAGGAACAGTGAGCTATGTACTGGTTAGAAACAACACAGCCGTGTCTACTCCCAAGCGTGTTTAAGAAGGACAGAACTTGAATTTGGTCTTGATGTGGGCCAGAACTGGGAAACTAATGCTTAGGGCGTGATAGGGAAAATGAACACCGAGTATCATGAACACAGCTGCTAGGGCTGTATCACGGTTTAGGTACTGGACCTTCAGCTGAAGCCCTGCCAGCGGACTCTCATGACTGCTGCGTGTGCTTTAAGGGTTCAAAAATCTTGTGTCTTGCCCTGACAGCCAGACTGCAGAAGCTGGTGAGGCTGCAGGAGTTATCTGTGGCCACTAGATGACTCCTTCAGCCTGCTGGTAGGTACACTTAGAGCTGAAAAAAAGCTGTGGAGGGTGAAGAGCTGGTAGGGGAAGGAGAGGGCTGGTTTTGGTCTGTACTGAATGAGATGCACTAAAATAAACAGGTTATATATCTCGCAACTGGAGGAAGTGTTAACATGGTTTTTAGTTTGACTTGAAGTAGTTACAGGATAATATACCTGTAGAAATCACTAATTTGTGAGGGCCAGACCTCCTTAAGGTCAGGGTGGATTTACTGAGGCAATGAACATGTGAAAAAAACAAATTTTAGGAGTTGTACTACTTGTTGACTAGACCACAAGTGATACCTGGTTTTATGTCGAGCTCTGCTGTTACGCCTCTTATTTTGCAAGCTTTCAAAAAAAGAAAACCCACAAAAACCCCCACCCAACCCAGCAGCAACATAACGCTATGTTTGCTTCTTCTTTGCGTCTTAGATGGATGCATGAATCCTGTTAGGCTGGAAAAAATTTGAACAGCCTATATTGAAATTAAGGCCCAGGCAGAATTTCCAAAAACTCCCTACAGATTTCACTCCATATCAGAGGGTCCACTCACTCTACGACACTCAGGATTATTTAATCCTCCTGTCATTTAGAGACAGCGTAAACGATGCGTCAGTTTCATAAACATGTATTTGCCAATGTCTGGACTAAGCATATAGTCACTTTATCAAGGTAATTAGATGATGAGGTGGTACCGTTGTTGCTCCATGTGTTTCTCTGACATCTATTTTTATTTCTGAGGTGTAATAATGAATCGTTAGTTGCCATTAAACATGACCAGTTCCTGGTGCAAAGTACCTGCTGGATAAAACAATAGTGCACATGGCTGATAGTTTTTAAAAATTGGTTTTGTCAGCCATTAATCCCATAGAGTTGAGCCTTGGCCCTGAACTATGGCTTGATCTGTGAAGATTTCATATTATTCTTCGAAGTTGGAATGTTTGAGTGCTTCAGTGTTCACTGTAAGCATAGTGCTAGTCCTGTTTTTAAACCTAATACACATTAAAAGTGTGTATCTACTTCTAAGTAAGGGTCAGGTGTACCAGTGTTTCTGCTTCTATCATGTTTGGAAGTTTTCTTCAGCTACGTTTTCCCTTTTCTTAAATATGCAAGTCCTGTTGATAAGTCCAAAACCCCTTCTGAATTAACTTCCAAAAATCCAATTCTGGATTGAGTTGAGTCTTTGCAAACCAGGACTAGAATTCTCTTGACCCAAACCTATGTCTCTTCTGAGGGTTATGTTTACCCAACTGCATGTTGGGGTTTAGTTCTTTGGATGTGTCACAAAGACATGATATAAAAGCAGCTGCTACATGAGATTTTCAGTTACTTTATAATGTGTGTAGGATGTGTATGTAATTCATATATATGCAAGCATCCCCTATCTCTCGCTTGCTCTGTCACTTTGAATATATGCATACCTTGACATACATGCATAGGCATCCTTCCCTTTCTCCCTACCTTCTTTTCTGCCCCGAGACCCCTTATTTGGTATTTGTAAGTTTAGAAGCCATGCTAATAGCAATTTCATACTGGTCTAAAGGGAAACGGCATACCCCATAATTTAAAACTAGACTAATGATTAAATGAAGTATGATAAAACTGTTGAGAAATACCGAAATAAGGAAACTCTTTTTTGGCATTTGCTTAAATTGTTTCCATCCTTCTTGCTGCTGCTTCATTATTTGTTACACTGCATGTTCTGTTTAACTTGCCTTCTGAGATTTCTGTGTGTTTATATATTTACTTAAAGCCATATAGTTCTGAGGAGATCCCTTGCCTTGCTTAATTGAAAGGTCAAGAAGGAAGGTTCAGGCGCAAGCCTAGGGAGGAGGCTGATCACTGTCTATTTAAACTTACTTGGTTTGGGTGAATTCAGTGCTTTAATCTCTTAGGTGCAGCAAGAGAAATAATTATTAGTAGTAATTATGCTGCAGTATGTTAATATCAGACTAGTAAAATTAAAAAAAATATTAAAAGAAAAAAAAACCTTATCCTGTAGCTCCCATTAATGTCTCACTCTTAAAAGTGTTCTATTGTTGGATTTATGCTACTTTTCCTGCTGCTGTCAGTGATGGTTGTAGACATGAATGGAAGGCAGCATGTAGCGTGGATCAAAGTGAGGTGAATGAGCTGAATTGGAAATTTACCATACTTGAGTTAATCTGGCAGTGGAAATGACACGAGCGGCTTAATTTTCTTTACAACTATGCAAAGGGAGAGGCATTCATGTGTCTGTGCAGGTCCTATCTCCCCATGCCTCTGCCAGGTCCCTCTTCTCGTCCTCCTGGGCCCCGAGTGATGCGCTGGGATGCATACGGGTTATCGGCTGCGAGGGCATCTGGTATTTCAGGAATTAGGTGGGTTGCTGCAGCAGTCGGGAGCACAAGTGACGGTGGTATATTTTACATTCAACTTCCTCTCTCCAGTGGCTGAATTGAATCAAACAGCAGTACTGACAGCAGCTGGGAAAAGGCTGAGCAAGGTGCTGTCGTTTCTGCAGACTTCTAGCTTGTGGGACTCTGTGCTTGCCTGCCTGCCTTTCTGCTTCTTCCTTGTTCGTGGGCTATCACATGGTGATAGAATAGCCTTTGATTTTTGTTCCAACCCTTAGCATAGTAAATTTTCAGAATGGTCAGTTGGCGTACTTCTGTAATGTTATGTCTTGTTTTGCAAAGACCTGGGGAAAGGAGTACTCAGAACGGTCAGGCTGAGACAGATAATGAGGGTTGCATTATGTTTGTTTAGAAAAAACAAACTCCTGCAGAGTCTGAGAAATTTTTTGAGTGAAGAGGAGAATTTTGTTTGAGACAAGGTTGTAGAGCAGTTTTTCTTACATGAGTTACTGGATTTAGGAATAAGAAGTAAAGCTTCAAATATTTCTCACCCACTTCCAACAGTTTTCCCCTCAAATACGAGCATTTGATTATGAAGTAAGATTTAATTGTAACCTTGAAGTCCTGTTGAGGACTGTTTGCAGATGTCTTTGAAGAAGTTTGCCTTTTTCATTTGTGTATTGGATTAGATAACTGTAAATGGAATGTGTCTTAAAACAAGAGCTCCTAAAACTTTTAATTTGTCCTGCAAAAAGCCAGGATATTTTCATGCCTTAACCCTGTATTTTTTGCAAAGGTCTGTACCTGCATTACTGTCGGCTGAAGTGCTGGTAACATTGCACTGCCGCTTTCATGAAGTTTCTGACAACTGGAGTCTTTCCCAGCGTCAGTTTTAGAAGTCAGGTTTCATTTCCTAGTGCCAATATTGACACAGTTCTGAGACTGGTGTATTTAGTGTTCGTTCTGAAGAGGGTATGTTCTTTGATGTGCATCCAGAAAATTGTTTTGGTGTGGGTGGGATTTCTATTGTACATGGGCACGAGGGTTCCCTCTAGGATTAGATTTCCTCATCCTCCCAAAGCTGCTTTAAGATGAATGCTTTTTGTACTGCTGAGAATTGGATTTGGCGTAAAAGCCTGTTCCAGTGCATTGTGTAGCGACTGCCTAGGCCACCCTACGGTGCACGAGAGGTCCTCCCCAACCATGGTGACCAAACTCCTGCCGTCTTCTTTACCCTTCCTGGCCTTCAGAACAGGAAACCTGTGGGAAAAGAGTGCTGAAATGCTTAAATAGCAGCTGTTGGTACAAATACCTCATTTTAGGATGATGTTGGTGCTAATTTCACTGGTTTATTGAGAATCTTTTGAAGTCAGTCATAATCTCAGCCTATCTCCTTTCCAGCGTCGTATTTCCAGGTGATTTGCAACTAACCAAATCTATTCATGGGTTGTGCCAGTGCATCATGCTGGACAAGATGATGCATTTGCTTTTTGCTGTGCAGTAAGGAGGATGAAGAATCTGTGTGTATTTAATAAAGCTTGGTTGCCTAACTGAGGTTGCAGCAGAAACTCTGCATAAGGTGGTGCTAGAGACCCTAAAGTAACACCTCATGCCAGCCAAGCTGGTGGCCAGGAGTCTTTCTCAAGCAGTTGAAAGTTGTGGATTGAGTTTCTAAAGAGGTGAATAGTTAGTTTGTAGCCGGGCTTTTGCAGCCTGAGGTGGGCTGCAGCAGATCCTGTGTGGAAGTGGAGTCCTGATGGTAATGAGTTGATACTTGTTCCGAATTTTTAAGTCGTTTCTGTTACTCCCTTTCAAATGTAAAGGAGCAGCAAAACAGACTTCAAATACAGTATTTGGTATTTATTTGAATATAATAGCCATTACATCCATGTGATTGACAGGTTACCTCAATTTATCTCTTGGTATATTTCTGCTTCAGGCACTTTCTTTAAAGTTGGTAGAGGTCTGTGACACCTCAGTTTGTGATAGAATACAGAGCAAGTTCCATAGATGTGATTGCACAAACCTGTTAAGTGTTAGTCATTAAAACAACAAACAAACAAAAAGAAAAAAAAAACCCCAAAACCAGACCCAAAAACCAACCCAAACCAAACAACCAAAAAACCTAACCCTAGATTCAATAGGCATAATTTTGTGTATACAGCAGTGCTGCAGTCATTCTTGGTGTTCTGCTGTTGACCATCCATACCGCTAGAATGGGTAATAAATACTGAATAGTGTTCCCTACACTATATTGTTGTTGTATTATTTTTTCACAACAGCTGAATCTTACTGTAAATGCTTTATAAATACATTAACAATACATTCATTATTATGGAAGAAACAACTCAATTACGTTTATACTATGCTGGAGACTCAAAGTATGCCTTTTTTTTTTTTTTGTCTAATAGACACGTACATATACAGATCAGGCATAGTAAGGAAATCCAGCTGGAAGCTTGAAGAGTTGTCTTGATGCCATTTTTTCCTACGCTGGTATAAGCACAAGGGCTGAAACTGGAGGTTTGAGGGGGTTTGTCCAGAAAGCTTGAAAATTAGCAGTCCCATGTTTATTTACTTTGTTTCCTGACAAAGTTTTATTAAAAAAAAACCATTTTCTATTAAAAAAATGTTTAAATAATAACTAGATATCTGTGGTCTTTCCTCCCACCCCTGCAAAAACTGTTTTAGTTGACCACTCTGATAAAGCCTACAACTGCACAATTACATAGCATTGGGGAGTGAAGGAACATACCATGCTGTTCAGCAAATACAGTCTACAAATACAGGTTAATGGTTAACTACATTTAAGTCTGGAAATGATCGTATAGTAATTATAGTTAATTATAAAATGATACAAGTGCATTGCCATGCGATGTCCTCAGGACACACTGTAACTTCAAAATATGCTATTAGGAAAAGTATTTGAGTATTACCATGTTGCTTTAAGACAGAAATACTGTTTTTCAGTATCACGAAAGAGCCTTTATGGCTACGTCTGGTGTTAACGTGCAGGCTCATCTCCTTCAGTGAAAGTTTCATTTATGTACCTCTAAAGAAAAATTAATCAGTTCCCATTTTAACTGCAGTGATAACAACTTGTCCAGCTGTGCAGTTTGCTGCCTGTGCTTGGCCCTGGAGCAGCGTGTAGAGCAAAGATATAGTTTCTCCTGATGTGTTTTTGGAACTACGTGGGAGCTCATCCCTGTTGAGTTGCCTTTAGGCGACTCCTAGCATGCTGTGTTTTGGCTTCTGCATATCTGTTGGCTACGCACCAAGGTGTGATATTTAAGTGAGCTGTAGTCCCCTATGACTCTGCTTTTCTTCTGGGGTAGCCTCTGTGAAATCAGGATTTTTATAGCTAGTTTTCCCTGCCTTTCTGCCCTCAAATAAGAGGCTGTTGCAGAACAAAGAATTGGCTTTCCTGATTTTTTATTTTTTTTTTTTTCCCTCCCCCAAGACAAAAGGAATCTGTTCTTCATCCCATGGTCTTTATCCTTTCTGTAATGCTACTAATAAATTTTATTATTATTGATTTGTACTTTATGTTGAAAATCAGGTTCTGCAAAAAACTTTTAGCTTGTATGACAGGGTGTGCAGCCTGTCTCACCAAAGTTTCACAAGGTCAACAGGAGTGCTTCAACGAGTGAGGGCTCAAAGGGCCCAGCTCTTAAGTCTTGATCTTGAGAATATCTGCACTTAGGCATAACTTCACTACCAAAGCTCCCTTCTGTTGACCTCAGGGATTACTTGTGCATTTTTAATGGAGCCCAAATGTAAGCACTCACAAGTTGGTGACTGCAGGAGGAGGAGGCAGGGTGTAAATGCGCTGCTGCAAAGGGTGGCATTCATTTTCCTGCTGCCAGGTTATCGGCTTCCAGCTACTCCTCCAGAAGGGTGGGCATCTTCTGGTGGTCCACTGGCACGTCTGCCAGCCCCTGGAGAGGTCTTGGGTTCACCAGTACTTCTCGCATGTTCACAGGCACTGAAGGCCTGTAGCTTGACTCTATTTCAGAGCAATGAAATCTTTACTGAACAGGTGAAATTGAGATAAAGGTACTGCTTCACAGACTTTAAAAAGTAGCTTTTCTGAAACTCTTAATAAAAATGCAGTAGTTACTGAAACTGTTGTCAGGGTCATGACCAGCTGCTGCCTCAATCTACTGAGGCAGTCATGGTTATCCGGGGTGGTTATCTTTAATACGCTGGGGATGCTCATGGTCTTGGAACTCATGAAGGAAGAGGTGCAGAGCTGATGGATGACAGTGGTTGAGTTGGTCTGTGTGTGGTATTGACAAAGGGGAAAAAACATTGTCCTTCAGCCTGTTTAGGTTGCTTCAATTCTCTGTCAGCCTTCCAGGTAATAATGTTTAAGAAAAATCTCTGTGGTATCTGTAAATGCCTTTTATGAGGAGGGGAGAAGGTACTTACATAGATGCTTTCTGTAATTGCATATTAAAATAAATATTTGTATCTTTGAGTGATTGCATAAAGCAATTAAGGACACAAGACATCAGCATTTCTTAAAAAAAATTCTATGGATTTTTTTTTTTTATCCTTTGAATTGTTTTTCAAGTGATTTGTAACTGACCACTCACTGTTATGGTGAAACTAATTTTGGGTAACTAATCATCATCGAATTTGTTGTGTCAAAAAGGCTACTTCTGCAGTGAATTGAAAGGTGCTTTCTGTTGTATACTACAGAAACAGATATGTGATTTGGCAATGGACAATAATAATCCCTAGCTGACACCTAGTGCTCCTTATTACTGCATTACTCTTCACAGAGGAGGTAAGTGGTATTGTCCCTTGTTTTCCAGAAAGCTGGAATAACATGGACGTCCTGGGGTGCCAGCTAGATAGTTACTGGAGTAGAGAGCCCTATCAACACCTCCCGTGCTGTGTCCAGTCTCACATGGCTTCTCAATTTTTACAGGAAAAGCCAATTATGACCTGCAGCACTAAACATAAACTTCCCTAATTAAGATCTAGAATTCGGGGAAGACTGTGGAGTGGTGCCTACTGAGAGAGTACGCTTCCTTGAGGATTCCTGCACAGGAGGGTTTTCATCATAGAGCTGGCTGTGCCAAGGGGTGAGTGCCGTCACTGACCAGCATCCAGACAGGTCTGTTTTCATGGATCTAAAGAAAAGCTTTTGGGAAAGCTATGAGACTCTACGTAGGCATATGGGCCACCTGGCTTCTTGAAGGCAAAGCTCCACTCAATCCACAGTAAGATGGTGCTCCCATCCCAGCACACCTCCTTTTTATTGCACCCAGACTTATGTGAGGGCTGCCTTGAAAGTTGAGCTATTACCTCTTCTCCATAATTTCCATGGACCTGAAGCCCGTTATTTAGACCATCTTTTATAATCTGGTTGATCACAAGGGTGTGAAAAAAGAAGTAGCCACTCTAGTTGATTTTTGAAACTGACAGCTGCAGTGTAGGAAAAGGTATTTTAATGTCAGAGTATTTTGCTGCACTATGAATTGTGGGGTGGGTTGGGATTTTTTGGGGTATTCTTGGGTTTTGGGAGGGGTTTTTTTTTCCCCCTTCAAGATTTTGTTGAGTGAGAGAATTTAACACATTTTTTTTATACTACTTTTTTTTCCCCCTCATGCATCATCATTATTTAATAGTGTTCTGTAGGATTAAGAAGAATTAATAGTCATAATTTTTCTCTTCGCTGTACTGTTTTCCAGTCTCTTGTAAAAGAGCTCTGGTTTTTTTATACTAAAGTCTGTCAGATGGTTTAAAGGCAAAACAATGGAGAAGATTTTATCATTAATTTTATTTCTTTCTTTCTGTTACGAGGGCATATTCGTGCTTTTCCAATTTATTTTTCAGCATTAAAAGAGAACTGAATAAGGATAAGGATCCTGTTGAGCTGAACATGGCACAAATGAGCCTCAAAAGATAAATTGTACTTCCGAGCACTAACAGTCTAGAGTCAGAGTTACTTTAGCTTATTAAATGGCATGGTTACAGTTCCAGACGTAGGAGTGCTGCAGCGATTTTGCACGCCTGTCTGTCCCGTCTGTCCATTCCACCGAAATGCTTCTGCAAAACTAGAAATGTGGCTTGAAGGTGGCTGGTGTGTGGACTAACTCAGGAAGCACACCAGTGGGAGACGGAAGAGAGTGCTCAGGAATTCCTGGTAGATTCAGTGTTATCATATGAAAAAGGGTTGTCAGGCTGCAGGCTAGTTGTAGGGTTTCTGTGACAAATCTGCTGAATGCACAAGCTGGAAGAACGATAGGAATGCGCGTTGTTTGTCCTGCTCGATGCAGCTTCGGGTGGCGGAGTTAACTGGGTTCTTCCTGGCGTTTTACTGTGCTTGATAAAGTTAATTTTAGGCCTGATTCTGCCTTGTCTGGCAGCTCTGTTATCCTGTTGGGCTGAGCGTGGGAGAAGGAGAAAGGGGTCACGTGCACAGAAACTGGTCTTGCAGCCAAAACCTGGCGGGTGGCTTTGGTGACACAGAGCTGAGGCTGCGATCTGTTCATCGGCTTGTCGTTCTGTTGGCTCGGGGGTGGTAATAGGACCAAGAACTAATAAAGCTCTTTCTGTGGTTAAAGTGAGCGCTGACAAGGAGCTGATCTGCCAAGTCAGAAAATGTCAGTTTTACATCGCTACTTTTAGGAGTGCGTACTTAGGGAAAGGGTATTTACTCCTAACACAACTTCGTGCATTTATACTTTCTCCATTTTGTAGAGTAAATAGCAGGTTGGCAGTGCAAAGTTTTTAATTTGGGACAATCCAGTTAAAATGTATGCAGTTAAAGAAATCCAGATGAGATTTTTGAAATGAGTGTTGTTCAGAATAATAAAGGGGTATGTGTGCATCTCAGCTGGAGTTGAAACGTCCCTCATTACTACTGTTTGCAGAATTAATGAGACATCAGTGTATTTATTTTTTTTATTAAATAACATGTAGGTTGCTGCTGCACATAGGAAGACTGGACAGTTTAACAGCAAAGTGTCTTGTGGAGTATAAAGTAACAGATAACATACTTCACAGAACGCTTAATTTTCCTTCTTTTGCAGTCTCTTTTTTGTTCACATTATGTGTGTGTGATATATAAAATTACAAACAACATGTATACAGTAAATATATACTTTGTATATTGCATATTAAATAGGATGCTTGAAAATTTCCCCCCCAGGGTGCTGAGAGTGTAGAAATGAAATCCGAGGCCTTCCCAGTGTTTTTCTCTAAACATCTTCATGGTTCCATCAAACTCTGGCCAGGGAGTTTGCTTCATGCCCTACACTTTACTACAACAGGAGGCCGGGAGTTTCCATGCCATCCTTTGATAGATGCCTGTCCTTCCTCAGCAGATGAGATGGGCAGTTTGAAGTACCTCGATGATTTTATTACAAATGGGTTAGGGTGCAATAATGAATATGGCTTGTAAGCTGTATTACAGCTTCATCCTAAACTCTGAGTGTCACAGTGGGCGGCTGAACCTTCGTGTTCTAGCACAGGGCCAATTCCAACTGTTGCGGGGGGGGACGGGGACCACAACATGAAACAAAAAAACCAGGCATCCAAGAACAACAGTTGCTTACCAATGTGTCCTTTTTAATGAAGTGAGACAAGGATTTGTCAACTTTTGTGTGTTTAAATTCCCATGGATGTGGCTTATGTTTTTAAACATTCCTCTACAGCTGTGAGCTTTGTCACCTTTTTTTCTTCTGAAGGAAAGCAGAAACCACTGGATTTCAAGGATTTGTGACATGCTAATGGGATAATCATACCATCTAACTTTCTATGTCTGTGTGTGCGAGTTGAACACAGAATGTGATTTGGAGGTGTGACAGACTAGTTCCCCAAATACCAAACAACAAGTTATAAAGTTGTCTAATCTGACAAAGCGGGTGGAGATGTTTATTTCCATTCCCAGCGTGGCTTTTCAGCTGTCCAAGTGTATTCCATCGCATGAGGAGGATTTTTAAGAGGATCAGGGTTCAGGAACCGTTTCCTCAGTAATCTGCAGGACACCTGAAGAAATGACTCGTCCAATAGTGCTTTAAAGTTCTTGGCCTTAACCAGTAACTTAGGGATGCCAAATGCTTGCTTTTGCAATACATAGTTATAATTTGTGAACAGATAACTTCCTGTTCCCCAATTGATTCAACCTCAAATTGAACACATACTCCCTTTTGAAAACCCAGTTCCTCCAATTTCCTTTTGTTAGTGTTTGAATTTGTGCATTTCCTTTCAGATCCTAAAAAAGAGCAAACCTCACTTGCAGGTTGGTGGGGTTTATTTGCGGGGTTTGTGTGTGTGTGTGTATGTTTTTATTTTTTTGTTAAGTTCTGGGGGTTTTTAATTATTTTTGCCTCACTTACTGTCTCTCTCTTACCTAGAGCAGTTTGTATGTCTTTGACATTCTATGCAGCCCAAAACCTTCCTGCAAGATTCAGGTTTTTTGTTTGTTGCCTTCCTCCAGCAAACCATGTGGCTTCCATGGTACCAAAGAAAACCAAATCGGACTGGCTTAACCTTGTTCTTGATGAGAACAAGTTTAATAAACTATACTGGTCAACTTGTCTTTATGATCGGAATCCAACCTTCTTACATGCTTTTTTGTCTGTCACACCTTATCTTACAAGCAGGAAACATCAGGGTTCAAATGTTCTAACGCTCAAAGGGGGAAAGGAAAGAACCAGATACTGCTTTCATATTACAAAATTTGCATATTTTAGTCACTAGAGGGCGGACTTGTACTTTTCTGAATAAATTAGTAACTACGAACTAATGATTAATTGGATCCAAAGAAGAAGAAATAGTTGTCTAATGAAAATAAGATGCATTGGTGTTTTTGAATAAAGCAAATAGAAAAATTACCATTTTCAGTTTAAAGATGTTTCAATAAGAATTTCATTGTTGCTGTGTTTTCTGAATTGCTTCAGTGCTCTGAAATTTGCTTGCTCTGATTTATTTGAAATAACATTGATGGGATTGGAGGGCAAGCTTGCTTCCCTTCCGTCTCCCACTTTATACATACATTACCTCGTAGAGACTGTGTATATGCCTATGTGCTGTGCTCAAAGTCTACCGAGTCCACTAAATTTTCCTTTCAGTAAACTAACAAAAGAATATTGCAGATAAAAATGAGTCACCTGATATTTGGGGCCAAAATCGCCATTATTGCACTACATCTCTGGAATTCTTTTCCCATTATGAAGTTTGAAGATCGTTCTAGTATGCAGATGGGAAGCATTTTGCACTGGTATAAGAGGTGACGTGCACCAACAGAGAATAAAGCCAAACTTTGTCTTTTTAAGGTACAACATAGGAAATACCTTAAAATTAGTGGCTTTAGTAATTTTCTTTTAAATGACATTGAGATTAGTAAAAAGCAACCATCTCCCAATCTTGAAATTTCATGGCCACTTCCTTGTATTGACTATGCTTTCCCTCGCTTATAACCCAATAGCAGGTATGTTAATAAAATACAGTAATGTAACTGATTCGCTCAACACTGTCTTGTGGATCATAAACATAACTCTGTTTTATTGCTTGTGATCTCAGATTTCAAAAACAGTGAGAGAACATCTGGGATGTGCCTATATTGAAGTAAAATGTTCATTTAGTAATGGTGTTAGCAGTTTGATAGTTGATAGAGACAGTAAGTGTGCTGATCTGGCATAAGAATGCCAGTGTGTGGGGGGGAATATCAGCTATTTGCGATAAAATTCCTTTTCATACACAAGAATTTATAATAGTCTTCGAAGAGATGTTGCTATTAACAGCTCCTTGTTTCATAAGTTTTAAGGTATCTAATGACTTTTAAAGGTTCAGCTCTTAAAATTACATTCATTTAAATTCTTGACTTTAAAATTCCTGACTTTAATTAAAGTAATGCCCTGATGATTCCATTTAAAAAAAATACCCCAAAACCCCCCAAATTCGCAAGTGCAAGTCTTTGAAGCTTCAGAGTTAGACAGAGTTCATAAAGACTTTTATCTGAAATCATGCAATTGTTGACTCAGTCCTATTTACCTGGAATCTCCTCTGGTTGTGAGATGTTCTCTCTGTAAGATTTTATCTTCTACCTTTTTAATAGTATAAGGGCCTTTTCTTATCTCTTCCCCCCCCCCCCAGCTCGCTCTCTCTATTGGTGCATTTTCACTTTCAGCTGTTCTTGTGTGAAGACTGGCAAACATCCCCTGTGCAGGCCCTGAGAAAAGAGAAGTGACCTCAATTATGCGCAAACATACCTCTCGGTTTGGCGCAGACCTGTTGTGAGTTGCAATGTTCGACAGAACCGAAGCGAAGGACGCGCACATTGTTCATCCACAAGATTTAAAATGCGGTAGGATTTCTTCCTTTGAGTACAAAGAACTCTTTCAACACCCTCTGTTTTCTGCCTTTGTTTCTTAGCTGGATTATTCCTGCAGCTTGGGTGAACGGACACTAGATTTGTGTGGCTCATCAATAAGGGCTAAAATGTGAGATGAAGAACAGTAAAGAAGAATATATGCAACTGGAAGATATTTTCTCACCTCCTCTCACTTACAAGCATGTTACCGGTTGCCTGAAACAATAGCAGATACAGCATGCTCAGATTGGTATTATGATACTTGAAGGTGATGCTAGACCGCAGCGTTGTGCTTGGCTGATAAGAACTGCCAGGGCAGCCTTCAGAAGGTGTTTGCTGAAGAGGTTGATTGCTGGGAGACATATCAGGAAGACGCCTTCATTTGAATGAACACTTGAGAAGTCACAAAGCCTTTTGAAGACTAATTGACAGTTGTCGTTCAGCTTGTCTTTCCTGAATCTGTGTCTGCCTTTCTGCCTCTGCCCTCCCCTCCCTCCCCACTTTCCTTTTTTGCTCTGTTTTGTGGTTCCCTGGACTGCTCAGCTCTGGATTTTCAGATGGTCGTGTTCGCTTGCCTTGCTCTGACTGTCCTCTCTGTAGCTACAAGAGGCTGGATGTATGCTTCTCTCCTCCTTTCTGAAGACTTGGCTTTAATGTTTTGCTTAATTTCTTTTTCTATTTTACCTGAATATTTCTAAGGAGTAATGAAACTTGGGTGAATCAGGGCTGAAAATAAAAGAACAGTTTCTTTTCTTACCCATGTAATGTACTTTTAAGAAGTGGTGCTCAGGGAAACAAGCAATATCATTACACTTAGGTATTCTGGTATCATCAAATGAATAACCTCTGTTTGCACTAAACATTTCATGCGCTGGGTAAACATTTTTTGGTGCAAAATGTGTTAGACTACAGGTTATGCCAATCTACAGCTGTTTGTGATGGATGCCTTTTTGGGAACACATGTAGAATTAAGAGAATTAGTTAAATAGAATTAAAATTTGCCTTATTCTGGTTGACAATTATCTGTTTACAGTTCCCAGAAGCCTTTCATTGAACAGTAATATATTGTATATGTGGTACTAAATAAATATCAGGCACTTCCTACTGTGCCAAGGTTACTGAGATATTTTAGGCTGGGAGAGCACTAAAATGAATATTAGGTGTATTGGAATTAGACTGACACACCTTCAGGACCTGTCTTCTTGTGCTTCAGGTGTCCGTGCACAGGCATCTTCCTGGTCTCAGTAACTTCATTGCCACTGCAGGTGCTTGTTTCATGGCTAATGTGTTCCCACATGCATAACTGGGAGCTCTTGCTGTTCCCTCTTAGTTGTTGTTGCATACCATAGCAATAGGTATAGCAATTATGTGGCTCTGCTGTGCCCAATTTACAGGCAAACATGTGCACTGTCAACCACCTCCTTCCTGCACTGAAGTCCTGTGTCTCTGGGAGCAGGTCCCATATACTGGTTTGGAAAAGGTTGGCAAGGCAAAGAGGCTGGTTCCCAATAGTTCAGAGTGGTCTGAAAGAGCCCAGGAGCACACGTAAGGAAATATGACTGCTTTTTCAGCTATCTTTTCACAGCCTTGTTTGCAAACTTGTCCAGGCTATATAAACATTTAAATGAAAGTAACATGCTCAAATGGATAATGTTAGGAATCATTGAGCCTTATACCAAGCTTTGTCTTAATTAGAAATTCTATTGCATGACTTTTTGGGGGGATATAAGCTGAATTAACCTATGAAAGTTGGTTATCAACTGGATATCATCAGATCATCCCTTTTATCACTCACCCTTTTCCCCCCTAAAGGGAAGGCTGTGGACAAAGAAGAAGAAAAAACTCTTGAAACTCAGAATAAACCCATTCTGTTCTCAGTCCTATCTCCCTCTCTCTCCTTGTCTAGCGTAAAGCAGGTAGCAACAACCTGCCCTAATTCTGGTGGACGCATAGGCATGTCAGTAGGTGTTCAGATGAGATGCCTCTGTGTTATTTTCTTTTTTTTCCTCTCTCCCCCCCGCCGCCCCCCTTTCAGCCTCTTAGAATTAAAATCTAAAGTTACCAGGCAAGATTTGGGATCCATTGGGAGGTGATGGTGAAGAGCACTTTCCATGCTTGTATCACCCTCTGATTTTTCAGGTGAAGTCCATGTGGATAAGCCCCTGAAGAGTTTCTGGTTTGTGCGATTCTGAATATACCCAGGATCAAAACATGTAATATGGTTAGCTGGGATAGTTCTCAGACCTCTGGCTTCTTTGTGAGCCTTTCCCAATTCAGAGGTTGGTTACTGTTTTATATAGCTTTCTGTATCAGACACGCAAGTGTCAGATACTCTTTAAGCTGTGAGACCCTTAGGCCAAGGGTTGTGTTGGTCGAGCTTTTGGAAGAGGTTTTGGCAACGTACAACTCACTCCTGAAAAAGCTTTGTAGTAGGGGATGATGTTCTTTGTATCAGTGGCTCTTACTGAGCTGGTAAATGAGATGGAGCTGCTGCTGTGAAGCTGGCTGTTGTAGGCTGTAGGGATACACCTGCAGGTTTGCTTGCAGTTCCCACTTGCTTGATGGCATTTCTCACACTTGATGCCTTCAGAAGGAGAAAGTATTTGAAGCATTAGCAGGTGTGCTCATCACTTCCATGCTAAGCAAACAGGTAAGTGGTGCCCTGATGAGCATTGGGAGCGGCCATTCTGTTTTCAGTTACCTGTCTCCATGGTACTTCTGTTTCCCATGGAGATGGTGACCGCCTGGGTCCAGGGAGGCTCCTGAGCCCATGTCCTCAGGCTTGGGCAGGCATCTCTGCCCTGCAGCACTTCCAGTCTATAATGTCTTCACCAGGAATAATCTCTTTGCTAGAGATTAGGTGAATACTTCAAAATCTTGAAATATTTCTTCTCTCTGGTTAGCATGGTTTTAGCAGCAGTTGCCGTTCATCCAGGAGTCCTGATGGGAAGAAGGTGAGTAAATTTTACTCCGGTCAAGTCAGATGTAATGGTTTGTAGAGCTCAGGGTGTGCAATGAGTTCATTAATAGCATGGGGCAGATCCTCTAGGTACTGTGATTTGGTGTAGTCAGCTGAAGAAAGTGGCCTTGCTGAGGTTGTGACCTGTGACTTAAAATAGGTAACTAGGTTCAAGAGTGTGGTGGTTACTTGTGGCATCTAATACTGTCTCACTTTTCAGGAAGAGCCTGCTTCCCCATTTTTCTCCAACTGAAGTTGATATTTATATCTTTAATATTGTCTTAGATTAAGCCTCAGCGAATCCATTGTTGTGGCATTTCCTTCTTGCAGAAATTGAGGAGTGCAGGGCACACGTTGAGCTCCAGATGGTCCTTGTTTGCTTTTCACTCTGGGCAGCAGCTTTGTTGGGTTAGGATAAGATGGATAACCAGTATCTGGCCAGCATCTGATTCTGTGTCTGAGCCTTTTAACTGTGTGTTCAACTGTGAACAAATGGGTTGGGTAACGTCACTGAACTGCAAACCTGTATCTCAGACTTTGGCTGTAGTAGGATAGCTTTCCATTACCTGCCTACTGCAGTCACTTACCAGCTGCTGCGGTGCCCCTTTTGTATCGTCAGAGATGCATTAAGAGCTGGCCGTTATGTGTTGGGTACGTGGCCAGGTGTGTGGTAGGACACACCACGCACATTGTTTTCGCACATGGAGACTTCTGTATGGTCACAGCGGTATCCAGAAAGTGGACACCTGGTGGGTGTTGTAGTGTGAACACCAGTCTGGTGCCTTGGTGGGATAGACCTTGCAGCAGACCACTGGCTGAGGATATGTTTCAGCAAAAAGTTTAGGTAACTGAGTATCTGCAGCTTCCACTGGGAATACTGTTGTCTCAGTGGTGAGGTAAAGTCGGTAGACTCCACAAATCTCCTTTCACTGAATTTTCTCCATTCAAATATCTTATCGTTTGACTTCCGTAAGCCAAAAAATGTGCTTGACCTGGCTTTTGCTGTAGGCTGAGGTGCGCATGTATGGTGAGCCGCACAGCTTAGCTACTCAAATTGCAGTAACTTAGTCCAGTTTCTAAGCTCATAAATCCATTTAATCTAAATCAAAGTAGTGGACTCTCCAAATGATTTGTCTTGTGAGGCTTCAGCTTTGTGGCTTCTTTCATCAGAAATCGGTCTGGTTTTTGTGACACGCTGATAGTCACATGTGTCATGGATTTAAATTCCAACACTCGCTACAGCTTTATTCTCCTGGCATCCTCTGAGCTTCATGGTGTTGAGGAGCCAGCCTAAGACAACTGAGAATAAATAACTCTTAAATTGAAATAAGAACTGGAAGCATCTGAGTTGGTTTGAATTTACTGATGTGAGTTCCTCTGTAAATAAGGGCTTATTCTTATATATGTAATGCAACTTCCATAGCCTAAACAAGTAGGAAATTTTAGAATTCTGTTTGCCACTTTTGCCACTGATTTGAATTTCTGTAATGGCCTATGAAAAGTTACGTGTCACAGGTAATCTGGAGAAAGCAAAATGTCAAATACCAAACACTCACTCAGTGATGCAACTGGCTTCTGATTTGATGTAGAGCTTGCATACAGCTCATCTTGTCACTGAGCTCTAGCAGGCTGCAGCATAAATGGTCTTCTGAGGTGCATCTTGCTAGGCATTAATGCAACTCATAATCCAGAAGAGTCTCTCCCCCCCCGCCCCAGATAAATTCCCCTTTCCCAGTTCTTGTAAAATATGTGTGTACAGTAAAATAAACAACTTTGATAGAGCTGCAAAATCCAGAAGTTGTACATGTTAAACTACATCTCAACTATTTCAATTTAGACATTATTTCACTATATATGTGTAATACAAAGAATAAAAAGTCTGATTTCTGGCAAATTACTTACTGTTTACTTTCTCCAGCAAGACCATTTTGAAACACTCTCTGCATTCCCGTATGTTTTTATTGTGCAAAGCAATAAAAACGGCATTAGAGCCTTATCAGGTAGGAGTTAAAAAACCAGCAGAAGTCAGTTTTACTTCACTAAATAATCATTCAAGGCAATAACAGTGCATACAGAACGCTCAGTTATATTATAGAGTCCACAAAATATGAAATTACAAACCTGAGTGTATTTATCTTGTTTATCCTATCTTACCTATCTCATTTATCTTTGGCTTTGATGGGGACTTTATATGGTGAAGAGATGCTCCAGAATAATGTCACAGAGTGGTACAGGAGAGGTCTTTGGGCATCATATAAGTTGTCAGTTGTTTTCACTCTTTCTGGATCTTTCTCCTTCAGTAAGATTTTATTTCCATAGCCTGGTACAGGTACTGTAGGTCGTTATCTGAATAATGAAAGCTTCTTTTCCATGCAGCAGGCAAAGCACAATCTCAAATTGTCTGAGGATGAAAAAGGAAACCCTTTGAATACAAGGATGTCAGTAGTTCAGTGGTGGTCTGTCTGTATTCCTGTCTCTCCTGCATGCTGATTTAAATTACTTTTGAATCTAAGCTTGGTGTAACCTTACATATTTTTATGGGGTTTCTCTGATAACACAATAGAGACTTTAGGGCTTCCTTAGCAAAACAAGATGGGGGAGGGCAGGGGGGAGAAACCTGGGGGTTTTGTTTGTTTTGGTCCCTTATCTCTTCTCCAGAGAGATGTCTTTGCGGGGCTGGGTTTTTTGTGTGTGGTGATTATTGCAGATGCAGCTTGTTTATAATTTTGTGTGTGAGGATACTGTTCTCTTTTAATGAATGTCAAGGGAAAAAATTAATTACTTAAACATGCAGTCTTTTTAATAAGAAGAGATGTTTTCTCAGGCATTACACTGCTTTCTAAAGACGTTTTTGAAGCCAAGCAGTAAATTCAAGTCTACAGTTCTCTGTAAGACAAAGACCTAACATCATCTTGGGACTTCAGGAGACATCCTCTGGAGTTTTGCCTGAGTCCTGAGTACTAGCAGATACTTAGTGTACTTGGTGTGCTGTTACTTGCATGACAATAAGTCATGGCAGCTTTTATTACAAAAAAGATGATCTCCAAGGTGTGCTGTCTAGTATATCTGCTGTCCCGTCCCCCCTCTCCACTCACACGTAGTCATTTATCAACCTTAGAGGAAACACCTAATAGTTACAACTGGAAAATATTAGTCTCTAGGACCTTTTTGTTTGCTTATTCACTGTGCAGCCCCTTCTCTTCTAATGATTTTAGGCTGTTTTGTAGTCAGTTCACCACTGTTGCAGGTGTGAGTCGTGCAGACAGGGAAGTGTGCAGAAGTCCTAACTTTAAGCCCTCGGCGAGGAGGCTGGCGGTGGACCAGCAGTGGGTTTTGTGGAGCAGATGGGGCCATGTACGGCCCCGTGCTTGGCACTGCTCTGAGGCAGCTGGGGCTGTTTCAAGTGAAACCTCTGCTGACTTTGGTGACATAGGAAGATCCCTGAGGTATGGAGTGAGGAAGGGAACCTGCAGTGTAAAAAACCACAACGCCTAGAGGTTAATCCTGTAGCTGGAAGCGCTTGTCGGCCCTGCCACACCAGTTGTCATCCTTGGACATCGGAGCGACACCCACGCTCGCCTTCCTGCGGCCCCTCACGTGCAGCGAGAAGGGCCCAAGATGCTGTTCAGCTGCCCCGGTGGCTCTAACACAGCGTGTTGCCCTGCGGTAGCTGCAGGCAGGGATGCAGGTGGCCAAAGCCACTCGCCTGCCACAGGTAGTGTGAATAAAGGAATGCTATGAGATGGTGAGTACTGCATTGACCTGGGTGTTTTCAAAGAAAGCTGTGTTCCTAAGGGCACAGCAGGAGCAAGGAAGACTTGGCAGTTACTGTTTGGGTGCAGCGTGGGGTGTTCATTATTTCTTTCCTCGTCGGCATTGGGTGGTCAGTGTCCTGTCCTCTCGGCTTCTCCTCCTCTCTGTTGAATGTTCTGGGCAAGGCAAAGTTTGGCGGAGGGTTGGTGGGCAAATAGTTTTCCTGCTGCGACAAGTTCGCTGCAGGAAGGTGAGAAGGTGGAGGGTGGCTGTTACTGTTCTGCTCTGTAGTTTAAAACGACCTGCTTTGGTTCCTGATGCAAACAGAAAGGGGAGTTTGATTGGCTTTGGAGAAGAAGTAAAGGCAGATTTACCACGTTTGAATAAACCAAAATTACAGCAGATAGGAAATATTCCACGATCTGTGACTTCGTTGTATCATTTAAAATTACTTTGACTTTAACTGATAATTGACCGTACAGCAAATTATTAAAAAGGCAAACCTTGATGTCATTGCTGTGCCGCTCAACAGAGAAAACAGGAGATTCTCTGCTCGCTTAACCCTAGAGGAATGGACTTCATCAGCAATTGTTCTCTTTACAGGAATAGTTTTGTATTGATAGTTTCATTTCAATAAACTATCTTTTGATTTATCTGCGGGCACAGCTGCAGTTTCTCCTTGGCCGATGGCAGAGTAGCTAGATGTAAAACCTTGAGTTTATGACCTAACATGTATACACAGTTAGATGTAGATATATCTTGTCTGAACATGTATCTCTATTTTCATCTAGGAATATTTGCATAGGCATAATAATACATTTTGTAAAGCTCATAAAAACTTCGGATGCATTAACAAAAACTCAATTTTACATGGGTTAAATAATCAGCAAAGATACCCAGTAGTGATCAAAAGAACTGTGAAAAACAATATTCCCATCTTTGTTTCTCTGTGGTCATAAAGATACGAAGATAAAAAACATAATGCCTACCTGTAATCTTAACTCTCCAATCTTGTTTGAGGTATGGCTCACTTGTGAAGTGGCTTTTTTATGTTGGCTGGAGGTTTATTGTTTTGGTTTTTTCCGCTGGAGAACTACAGAAGCCGTTTTCACCACCCAGCTGGAGCCAGACTGTTGGAGTTTTTTTTCATGAAGCCACTTCTTCTTTGACTGTTGGTTAAGAAATATGAGTTTTAAATAGGTGATAACGTAAACAAAATGAGAACCCAAAGTTTAAATAATCTGTCTTGCTAAGAGGACTTCTCCTTTCAGTTTTTATGGGCCACTGGTGCTTTCTTGGTGGTTCTCCAGAAAACCTTGCCAAAAGGAGAAACAATGAAACAGTGCAGGCTGAGATGCTCTACTTGTGGCAACATCATTTTTGACTGCAGCTTTTCCAGTTTATAATTTTGCTCCATATTTTTGAGGTGTACAAGGCTTTGTTAAAGAAGAATAGCTGACAACAAAACCCCAAATGAAAAGGCAGCTGTTTTCCATGCTTTTTATATTAAAAATGAGCACAAAGAGCTGAATCCTAGGCCGTGGGACTCAGCAGCAGAGGGAACCTGTGTTTTATGTGTTAGCGCTCTCTTTGCAGACTTCAGTGTTAGTTAGGAGTGCCTATCAAATGTTTCCCTACAGGTTTTTTTTTTTTTCTTTATTTTTTTTCTTTAAATTAGCTTTCTAGCTGGTTGTGGTGTTACTGGAAGTTGCTGTTGCTACCATGGGTGGTCTTGAGGCATCCTTCCTTTCGAGAAAATATTCCGTGTGTGTATATGTTTTACTGAGTACTTTGCCTTTATATTTTGGGAATCTTTTTGTGCTGTCTACCTCTGCAGGTTTTGTCTTCAGTGGTAGGCCTGTGCCGTGGAAGTGCGAATTAAAGATAATTGACTTAGGAAGTGGCGTACTTTTTCCTCTGAGCTGACTTTGCCCTTGTACTGAGAATATTTACGATGATGAGGACTCATTTGCTTTTCCTAAGCTTTAGCCAAATGTTTGACTTGTCGTAAGTTAACTGTGATATAAGGGAAACTGAGGCATTTAATGCCAATGTCAGAAGAAGTTACCAAGAGCCAGTTTTCACAAAACCAGTTTTAGTCTTTGGGATGAGTCATTTAATCTGACGCAATGAAAACAGAAAAGCAGGAAAGATGTCGAAGCACTGAGGTGTCGGTTCATCTTCCACTTTTCACATTCCAGAGAAAATCTTTCCGATCGGGAGGAAATTTTTAAGCTGTCTGCAGTGTAACTTCATGAAGTTGCTGTGGTGTTTCACAAAAAGCAGGAATTCAGGACTCTGTTACTGTTGACAGGGGGGACAGAAAACGTCCTTAGAGTCCAGTGAACTAAAGGAGTCCCCCTAGTGAGTTCATATAGTAGCATGAAGAAGATAGGAGTGATCAAGTAACCTGGCACAACCACAGTTAAGTCCGTTTTTTTCCCTTACCATAATGTCGCAGTTTAAATCAGCAGAGGAATTCAGGTCATAGGTAATGAACATAGCAAAGGTGGTAGGATGTACTCTCTACAGGAGCACAAGGAACAGTAGGCTGCGTAACGAGTATGTTCTTGTCCACAGTAGCCTGCCATTTTTGATACCCAAAGTGTTCAGGAGAAACCCATCTGTTTCCCAGGTTTTTGAAAATGTTGGGTACACATGGGGATAATTTTTTGAGTGATGAGAGCCTAAATGAGTTGTGGCTTGTTGGCTGGTGTTTTAAGAGCTTTTTTTTTTTAAACTGAGGGTTTTTTTAAGATCTCAGTTTATTAAATGGTAAAAAATGTCCAGCTTTGTGAGTTGTATTGCATTGTGAATATGCATCAGAAGATAAAGACAAAGGACCACTCAGTGTTTCAAAGACGGAGGATTCTGAGTTACAGCTTAATGAATGGTATGTGTTTGTGTTCAGATATGCATGAAATCCACCCTTTCTGAGAGAGCTTCGTTAAGAGTCCAGCATTTAATAAGCAAGGATCCATAGCCAGGTTTGAGAGGATTTTTGTGTTCCAAAATGCCCCTCCTCTTAAAATCTTTTTAAAAGAAAAGAAAAATCCTTTCCTGCTTCCTGAGGAAGTTTCAGTGCAAACCTGGACTACTCATAGAAGGAGCTCTCTCAGATGATTTTAAGTGGGCTGACTTCAGCCTCTTGCAATGAGATCCCTTGTGTCACCACTTAAGGCTTGTGAAAGACCCATGTGTCACAGAGATTGTTGCCAAATTAATGCATCCCATAGCAATTCTAGAGTATTTAAAAGACCTTCTCCCAAACTCCAAACCATGGTAAGCAGAGCAAGTTAAGTTATTTTTGAAACTTGAATTGGAAAGTCCTGTCCAAGATTATTGAAGTCCTTGGGCATCTTCACTGTTTCTGGTAAGCTTTTGATCAGCAAATCGTACAGAGTTGTCTGTCCAATTGCTTACCAGCTCATCAGGGACCTAGACTTTCAGGGAAGACTTGTTCATGTTTAGGCCCTTGAGCACAGAGCAACAGACTTCTAAACTGGGCTGTCCACAGAAGATCTCTGGGGATGTTAAACATCTGGATTTTAGAATTTGTGCATTAGGTGCCAGGCACTCTTATCTTATTCTTAAATTACAGGCCTTACTTGACCAGGAAGCTCACTTGCTTGTTCTTGCTCTTGTGTTTGCTTTCTTGAATTTTGGTGGCTTTTTTTGTGGTGTGGAGTTTTTTTGGTTTTGTTTGTTTGTTTGGGTTGGGTTTTTTGTTTTGGTTTGGTTTTTTTGTTTGTTTGTTTTGTTTTGTTTTTTTTTGTTTTTGTTTTTTTTTTTTAGGGCTTTCCTTAGAATCACGGTAACTTCATGCTCTTCCGCCTACTGAAAAACAGACTCTTTGAAAAGTCAAAATATGAAGGAAAGCTTGGACTAAATTGGATTCACATTTCCAAACTCAGTGAAAATCCCATGCTATGTTTAAATCTCATGGTGGTTTGGTGAGGGGCTTTTTGTTTTGTTTTGTTGTTTGGGTTTTCTTTTTTGAGTGGGGGAGAGATGTTTGCAAACTTGGATTTGTAGTATTGGACAGCTTTCTGAGAAAATACAGGAAGGGTTGAGCCGAACAAGCTGCGCTACCTGTTCTCCAGCTACTGGTATTTCCAGCTCTTCCTCATTTGGAATTTCTGGCAAATACAGTAACGTGGTTGTAATCTCAGGTTACTGCAGGTCAAATGAAAGAGTATCATCATTCTTACGGATCAAGCAAGAGGAAGAAGTCAGACCCTGAGGTGTTTAATTGTACTCTAAGGCGCAAAGAAGCATCTGGGAGATAAGACTGACTGACCTCAGCTCGGTCCCTGGGAGGATTGTGGCACTGGTCCTCATGAAAGCCATTTCCAGGCATGCGAAGGACAAGAAGGTGACTGGGAACAGCCAAGCATGGATTTAAAAATGGGCAAGTTGTGCCTGATCGATGTGATGAAGTGGTGGAGACAAGGTGCTGTGGGCAAGGGGAGAGCAGAGGGTCTTGCTTTCTTTGATGGTACCAAGATTTTTGATGCTTCCATTAACATCCCTGAAGCCAAACTGGATACAGACTAGATGGATGGTTGGATGGATTACACAGTGCGTGAAAAATTGCCTGAACCAGTGGTTCAGCAGTGAACTGGCAGAGAGTTACCAGTGGCATTCCTTGGGGGCTGATGCTGGTGCCAGAGTTGTTTAATATTATCATTAATGATACAAATGACGGGATGGAGTCCACCCTTGGCCAGTCAAAGGTGACACCAAATTGGTGGAAGTGGTGGGTATGCAGGAGGACAGAGCTGTCAGTCAGAGGGACTTGAGAAAGTTGGAGCGGGCTAACAGGAACCCCATGAAGTTCAACAAAAAGAAAGACAGAAAACAGCTTCACAGAGAAGACCTGGGGATCCTAATGTGCAGTAAATTGAATAGGGCTTGGCAGCATGGCCTTGTAGCCACAAAAGCAAACTGCAGGCTGGGCTGTGAGAGCAAGAATGTAGCCAGCAGGTTGAGAGAAGGGGTTTTCCTGCACCACTCTGTGCTTCTGAGGCTGTGGACCCCCGTATACAAGAGAGATCAAATGACTGGAGGGAGTGCAGTCGAGGACCACTGGGATGGTTGGGTCTGGAGCACATCACTTAACAAGAAAGGCCACAAGAGCTGGTTGTCTTTCAGCTGAGAAGAGAAGGCTGAGGGAAGCTCCAACTGACTCCAACTATCTGTAGGACAATTATGAAGAAGCTGGAGCTAGACTCCTCTTAGAGGTGCACAGTGAAAGAACAGGCAGGAGGCAGTAGTCACAAAGTGCAGCAGGGGAAACTCTGGTTGAACACAAGGGAAAATATCCTCCATTGTGAGGGTAGTGGAGCAGGTGCCAAAAGAGGTGGTGGATTCCCCATCGCTGGGCAGGCTCCTGAGAAGCGTGATCCAGCTTTGAAGCTAGGCCTGCCTTGAGCAGGACTAGAGGCCTCCAGGTGCTATGAATGTAGTCTTTAATATTTCCCTTTTCTTGAAATAATGGTTTGTTAGTGTATGAATTCATGACCAGCATGAATCAAGCTTCAGGAGGAGGTGGCTACAAGACTACAGTGAAATGCCAACCATTAAATATGGGTGCATTCAGTTGCACACTTATTATCTTTGTGAATATAGTTTGACATTCTACAGGATTTCCTAGTTCATACTCTTAATCATGTAGCTCTCACATAAATAAAGCCATTTTTTTACTTTTTCATACAATAATTTTAAATATTCCTTTTTTTTTTTTTCTTAATTGGCTTAAGCTGTGTGGGTTTGACCTTTAGACCTTTTCCATCAAATGGAGTAGCTTAAGACTGCATGCAAAATTTTAGCTTATTTGTCACCTGCATCTACATTTCACCCGCAAAAAAGCAGTAGACATAGGCTTGGTGTTCCGTGGCATCCTGGGGGAAGTTCTTTGCTAACTTGGTTCAGATCACTTTGGTGCGTGGGCTCTGAGTGGGCACACACCTGAGAGAATACACAAAATACGCGTATCCTAAAAAGGGTTAGCAGCCACGTAGGCCAAAACTTCCATGCCTTCCAAATTACGTGCACGTTTTCGTTTAATGGATCAATTGCATGGTGAAGTGCAACAATATAGGCAGTGAGATATGGAACTATGGGACTTTAAAATATTTTGATGTTGTGTTTTAGGTGTTAAAAGGAGAGTTTAATATGCTGAGTAGCTGAGGCTGCCTTTTTGGGGCTAGTCCTGTAATAAGATAATACTCTTCCTTCTGAGGGTTTTTTAAGTACTGGTTTTTATTCCTTCTGGTTCTTTTTACCTGTGCATTATGAAATTTTACTACTCTTTCTGGCATTGCCTATGCCCTTTTCTTGTATTCAGGGGCAGCTTTATGATTTCCTGCATCTCCAGATCTTAGCATTGCTTTTTTTCTAATCACCCAAAAGTAGTAGCTGCACTATCCTATAACTTCTCCAGGACCTGTACGTGGATTATTACACTGAGAATGCTGGATAAGGCCCAAATCAGATAGACAGGTTCCATGGAGTGTTTAAGTGCTTGTATGCATTACAAATGGGAGACAGCGCTCAGGTCTAAAGCGAGATGCTTACACGTTTGTTGTAGTGTTTTGTCGGCACAAGCAATTCAGGTTGCCCAGTGAACTCCTTGCTGCCGGTGTCCTGTTGAGGTGACACACCTGGCTTGCTCGGGCTCTGCCGCACACGGAGCGTAGCGAACACCTGCACAGGGGCTGGGTTAGCGTGGGCTGCTCAGTGCGTGGGCAGCAGCGCGCCTGCAAAGCGGTACGTGCATGTGCGCTTCGTCCTCTGAATTCTGCAGCTTTGTGGAGGCCCGCCTGGAGGTGGATCTACAGCGAGCCTCGCTGGGGATGTTTAATGTCTCTGTAATTACCCATGTAACTAGCACATAAAAAGATTGCTGAATGTGAAAGTTTTCTTTTCCGTTTCTTTTTCTTATGTCTTCTGGAAGGGAGAGGCGGCAGAAGGGAGCAGGGCGTGGGATCAGAGTTACAAGCTCTCTTCCCAGTTTGACCATTAATTTGTTTCTGACCTTTTTTAAGCAATTGCATCTCTCTGTCTTTTTCCTAACTGGAAAAATAAGGAAGATACCAATGTTCCCACCTTTAATAAAAGTGCTTTGAACTCTGGATTCAAGACAGGATGTATTCATTCTGCTAATGAATGCTTTTCAATGCTTAAAGAACTAAGCATTTTTTTTTTTAGTTTTATTTTTTCCGCTGAATTTGATTCCACCACAGCAAGGTAGCTAACAACTCTTTCAGCAGAAAAATAATAGAAGATGATGTTTGGTAAGGGTATGTTTTTAACTTTGGCTCTGTCTCAAATTCTGTGTTCTAATACTTTCTCTATAGAGATACAGTCACAAAGTTATACGTATATTACTGTGTCTCTATCAATGTATGTTATGGAAGTAGAATAACATCTTCCTTTTAGGCTCTCAGAGGTCCACTGTAAAGAAGCCCAGATATTTTCATTGGCTGGTTGGCTACCTGGCACAGACTTCCATATTTGTGTCTGGGAATTTCTAGATGGAGATACAAGCACATATGAGTCTTTCCATACGGATTGAATTCAGGATTTGATGAGCTCTGCATGTTTCGCACGGGTTGTCTGTGTGGCACGCACCACAGGTTTGATGCCTTCTTGGGCACACTGTATTGTATGTGCATGTTTAGCCATTTTTCGGGATACCCAGTCAGCCCAATTCCTTATACTTGAAGAATAAGAGGATATTTGAGGTGGGAGACGGAAAACCTGAAGTAATTGTTCCCATTATGAGACTAGTATGTTAAGTCGCCAAACTTAGCTAAGTATGAAAGTTTTGGGCCTGTGTGAGATCACAGGTTGGGTTGAGTGTAAAACAGAAACCGCTTGATACGGCATTGTGGCTTTTTGGCTTTATCCGGTGTGAGGAATACTTAGGACATGATTTTATTCTCCAGGATTTTCTCATACATTCAGTTGAGGCCCTAATTACTTATGGACTTTAACATGTCAGAATTTTTCGTTATAAGAAGCATTAAGTTGTACTGAAAAAGCTCTAAATAGTGAACTGACATTTGTGCCTTGTTTTCTTTCTATGGATATTTTTTAACCTTTTTCGTAGTCCTGAAATCAGCTGTCTTCTGGCCTAAATTCAGTCCATCAGAATGCTTAAATTTAGGCTTAATTTAGGCATCTACCTCCCATTGCAGGGCCAAGAGTTGCATAATAAAGTAACAGTAAGTGATAGAAATAACAAACTTTTTTAAAAATTTTTAAAGTTATTTTTAAATACCAAACTGAAATAGAAATGAAAATAACCGCTAGATGGCACTTGAAAATTGTGTATTGAGATAGTACATCTGCTTTCAAAATCATTACAAATTTTGATAGACCCAAAAGGATTTTATGTGGATCTGCGTAGCTCTGAGAGATGGTGGTGTTTCCAAAACAGAGAAGTTGTTCCTTTAGCTGTACCACCTCCTTCTGTGATCAGTTTAAACCACTGCATTAAGGAATCTCGTCTGCAATAAAAGCTCGCTCCCGATGCTTAAAATGCTGCCTTTAGAAAGAAGACAGATACCTGTATAACTGATTAATGTGTGCAAATTTGTTTTCCACTTATTTATATCCAGCTTTTTAAGAACACTCTGCTCTGACCTGGCATTCTGTTTACCTTCTTGGGTTATGCCTAATTTGAGATACAATGTCTTTTGATGAAGTGTTGCTGCTTTACTATTTCTTTTAATATTATTTTTCGTCAATAGCTTGGAAATTGACCCAGAGTCTGGTAGGGGAGGATTCAGGCAGGGAACAGACTCCAAGGGTTCGCTTTTCACTAATTTTTTGCTTTACCCACTTTATCTTTTGGTAGGGGGAGAGGATGGAAGGAGATTGTGACAATTTGATTCTGCAGAAAATATGGTAGTAGCTAGGAATTTATTATCAAGTCAATCTTGTGGTATTACTGTCAGCGATCATTGCACAAGCCTGTTCCATTTGAAATTTTCATGTAGACTCTTTATTGTTTCTGAGATGCATAAGAGTTACATTACAGTGATTTATGAGCTAATAATATTGAAGATGAGCAAAGCTGAGTAAATACTGTCTGTAGCCATTACTTTGATTCTTCTTCTCTAGGAGCAGTGGGTAGCAGCTCTTTCGAGGGGTTGTGTGGACAACTGTCTTAGCCTATTGTACTTGAGTTGAAGAGAGCGAAAGTAGACAGACTATAATACTGGGTTGTGCGAGGATATTTTATAGCCTATTAAATAGGTATTAAGGGGCTAATTCTTTCATTTAGTCACACAGCTGTATATGGTTCCCCTGACACTGGTAATAATTATGACTGAATTTTATTATGAAAGCTTCGTTACGCACATGGTAAACCTTAGAATGGATTACAGTAGCAGTGGACACAGCCGCATTGTCCTGGTTTTGCAGAAGGCACTAGGACACAATCAACAAGAGGTGAAAAGGAGAGTTGAACAATTTTCCCATTCAGCCACGCTCACCCTGCGATGTCTGCTGCAGGAACGTCTCCTCTTTTGTGCTGCTCGTGCTGTGCAAAAGCACTTGGCTGTGTTTCTGCTGTGACTGGACCCTACAGCAATTTGTATGCCTGCTAACCAGAGATAAAAATGAAGCTTTGGGAGTGGCACGTCAAAAAGATTGACACCACCACCACCACCACCCTCCCTTCAGAGGGTCTCACCCTCTGAAGGCTGTGAGCAGAACTCCAGGCCATCCCTCTTGTTCACATAACATTTCAGTTTGAGTTCTTACTTCAGGCTATTCAGAGATGAAGCTGTTGCTGAACTGCAGGTGCTCTCGTGGGAATGAGCTGATGGGAGTCCCCATGCACTGAAATTCAGCAAGTATTTCCTGTGGCCATCTTCCCTGTGGTCTCACTGGCTCTGAAGTTCTTTACACTGAGATTAACTGTTTAGTTAAAAAGCAAAAACTAGAGGGAACCCCTGGTGATGCAGTTAACAGATCACAAAGATTTTCATTTTAGGATGATATTAAAATAACAGCACAACACAGGAATGACAGCTGCCTTTCTAGAAAAGCTGCTCTTCATGCAGGCTCAGGTAGTCCCAATCACACAGCGGCACAAAGCAAATTTTTCAGGGTGTGTATGTCCATGATCTCTCTGTTCTGGTCCCTTGTTTTCATTGCTGTTGGGCAACTGTTTTCTCTGTCAAAATTTCTTCCCCGCTTTAACTTGCTAAAAGCGGGTGTTTTTTGGACTATGCTGTTGCTGTGGTCCGTGATGCTCTGCAGACAAGCACTTGTCTCTCATCTGAGAGGTGGTTGCATTTCACAGTCTTCTCTGTTCGTGGAGGAAAATGTGCTATTGATAAATTGCTCTGGCGTCAGCAGAGGGCTTTTGTAGCTCACATTGTCATTATCCTCCTCTCCGTGGGAGGAAGCATTGCAAAGTAGGTTGGGCTCTGCCTCCTCTGCGTTTTGAATTTCAGGCATTTATTCTGCTCACCTTCCTGGGTTCTTGGTGCTCTCTCCTCTTGTGGCAGCAGATGTCGGAGCAAAAAGAAATGCGGCTTTGGAGCAAAAGGATGCCAAAGCTTTCTGGCTGGTTGGGTCACATGCCTTCACCTAGGACCAGGGCCAGGTTTAATAGAACGGGGGATCCCGGTGTATCCATACCCTGGGTGACTGACCTCACCTATGCGGGAGGCCTGGTGCTGCTCCCCAGAGCCTGGCGCCTTTGCGTTTGCACTGCACAGAGCGTGCAGCGAGGAAAGGTCCTCCTGCCTGCTCTCCAAGAGCTCTAGGCAAAGGAAGCTGCTAGGCTAAATCCAGGTGGATTTTCCCAGGGGATGCGCTTGGCTGTGGGCAGACCTGCTGTGGCGGTCGGTTGGCATGTGGGGTGGTTAGTGCCTGGTGTCTGGAAAGGCGGCTTTCACCTTAACAAATACTTGTCTTCTGCACTTTATGACCCAGAAGTTTTGGCTAGTGGAGTGTGTCACTGAACTCTCATTAACGTTTTGGTATAAGTGTAGCTGTGGCCTGTGACTCACTGAGTTTCTTGTTTTGTTTTTTCTGCCTCTGCAGCTGCTGAAGGCTGAAATGAATCCTGCAATAGCA
Source organism: Sula dactylatra (assembly GCA_013389905.1). Classification (NCBI taxonomy): domain Eukaryota; kingdom Metazoa; phylum Chordata; class Aves; order Suliformes; family Sulidae; genus Sula; species Sula dactylatra. The sequence goes on from WEKW01030041.1 coordinate 72,603, forward strand.
AATGTCGTACTGTAACTTAAATTCAAGGCAAAAAAAAAAGACCTGTTCTTGTTAAGACCCGAGTCTTTAGACAACTGCTTTTTTTCCAGTGACTCTGGAAGAAAGCCACACAATCTGAAAAAAAAAAGTTAATACAAAAGGGTTACGGCTGGTTACTTCAAACTGTTTAAATTGCATCCTTCTGTGGAGGCTCCTGCTGGAGACCTTAATGCATTTGAATAGAATGTTAGTGATTTACACCCCCAAACCTGTTCCTGCGAGGTGAACTCTTTTTTTTTTT
>WEKW01030041.1:76370-190825 GCA_013389905.1 Sula dactylatra
GGGGGGGGCGGGACCAAAAAACAACCAAACCAAACTAACGAAAAGACTCTAGGGAACTGGGGGGTTGTCATTTTTATGAAGCTTGTCAAACTCCCATGCAACCATCCTACTTGCATTCTGTACGTTTTAAAGCACTTTATATTTTACTTACATGTTTGAAATACGATGCACTGCTTAGTTTTCATAATTAGATTAATTTTTTTTTTACGTTTGGCATATGGGGGGAGGGGGACGACCCCAGACAGCTTGGGCAGCTTGTTCAGCAGTGCCCTCGCCCTGTATGCCACAGCCCCGGGGGTGCCAGGGCGCTGGGTGACCCCCCGGCAGACACTTCCCTTGTGCTGCTCCTGTACCCTGGCTGTGAGGGAGCGCTCTCCAGGGCTTGGCCTCCGTTTTCCTTCCTGTCAGCAGAGGCCACCCACTTGTGCTCTGCATTGTGGATGTGGAAAACAGATGATTTGCTGATGTCTTTTATGTATTCAAAGCCTGTTATTTTGTCTTTGTCAAGCTAAATGATGCTAGTTTTCGCAGAGCTTTCCCTTTACTTTTCTTTGCCCTTTTTCTTCACTATTTTTTCTTTTCTTTTGCCATTTTTTCACCCTTTTTTTTCTTCCCCCACGTTTCTCTGTCTTCTTACTCTTGGCTCTCTTTCCTTTTTTTATGAATTTTTTTGAGTGCATTTTCTAGACTACAACTACCAACTTGTAGTTTAACAAGTAGTTTGCCCTACTGACAGCAAGCACTTGCTGGCAGCCTAACCATGAGACACTCCTAACTTGGTTTTCCAGTTCCATAGCTAATACAGCACTCCAAAGTTTGGGTTACATACTGAATTTCAGGCCGAGTGCAGGCTGAAATACTCACTTGGCTGAGTAAGGTCCAGTCGGCTGTGTTTGTTCTCTGCAGGGGTGTAAGGAAAACCCAACAGCTGAGATCTGTGCTAAGTTTTGTCTGTTAAAGTTCCTAGGCAGTTTACTCATGCAGTGTAGCGATAGGTTCTAGTTCCTAAGTGTGTCTTTTGAGGGCAATTTTGTAGCAGGCAGGGTTTGCCTGTTTTTCGCTTTGTTACCTTAAAGAAGACCTTCCTAAAGGCTGAAGAGCTCCCTACAAAGTAAAATATTATTTTATTACATTTCTTCATGTTGTCTTCTATAAATGAAGAGGAAAAAAAAAACTAGAAAGAAAAGCAAATGAGAAATCACTTTTTAATATTAGCCATCATTAAAAGACTTTGCAGTAGATTGCATATCTCCTCATGAATTTTCAAGCTTTATTTTTTTTTATGTAATGCTTAAGTCTCATGGAAAGACTCGTGTTCATTTAGTATCTTTTAAAACACAGTTGCCTGAAATGGTGACACAAGCATATCTGGCCAGAGTATTCCTTGAACAGAATTGGCAAGGTGTTTTTATTTATTGAATGCATGAGGTTTTCTTGTTCAGTGTGGTCTTGTGCCATCCTGTGCACTTGCTGTCCATGTGGGTTGCATTTTAAAAGCCAGATTTGGAGTGAGCTAGCACTTAAAATGCCCTTACAACCATTCTGACCAATAGCTCTGAAGAATTAACTATGACAGTGTTGACCAAAACCAAAACTAAATTATATGGATATAAAAAGGGCAGGTGAACACTAATAACAAATTTATTCTTCCCCTCTCTCCTGCCCTTTTTTTTAAATTGAAGCATCCTGATATCATGGTAATGGTAAGTACAGTTGCCAGCATAAAGTGCTTTTTGTACTAGACAAAACCTGGTTGATTTCTTTGCATTAAAAAACCCCAAGTAACATCTTATTTTCTGTGCATGTGTGAATGAACAGAGAAAGAGTAGAGCTGAAGTTTAAAATCTCTTGACTTTTATTGTATGTAACTTTTATTCCTCTTTGGTAGGCACGAAAGATTAACTTAAAAACCCCGAAAACACAAAACAATGCTGTTGACATTCTTCTGATGATCTTGGGGTTTAATTTTATGTATTGGAGAACAAGGAAAGCAAGCAACTCAGATCTGAGTTTAAGAGAATAAGGAATAGTTTAAAAGCATTTATGATAATGGAATAGCGTGTCATTAAAAATTAAGTAAGACTTGTTGCTGTGTTGCTAAGCGTTTCGTGTGGTGACAGTCTATCCCAAACCTCTGCTAGGAAACAGGACTCCAGTGAGTCCCAGCATGTCCCTCATTAAACCGTCACATCTCTGAAAGTTAGAAAGCTCATTAATGGCTTTCTGCTGTGAAACAATAAAGAATATATTCACTGACTGGTCAGTGATTAGTGCCAGCTAGTTTTTGTCCTTCATTAGAGAAATATTCTGGTTCACTTATTCCAGAGCTAAAAGAATTTTTCTTTTTTTTTTTTTTTTCCCCAAAACCCTTTTCTGTTCATGTAAGTGTATTTTACTGCCAGCAATATCCTTTTGCTTTTATTAGAAACTTCAAATACCCCTTCAGCCCACTAGACCTGTGAGAACATGAACTCTTTTTCCAGTCTCTTCCTTCTTTGTTGAAACAGCTCAGTTCACTGACTCGGTAGCCCCCAAAACACCAAGCCATTAGTGTCATAGTTTGGTCCTCTTTTTTTGTTTTTATAAAGAAGTAGAGAATTTAGATAGTGTAAAACAGCAGAAAGTGTGGAAAATCCACTTGACATTTTCACTTTGCTCCTTCGTACCAGTAATCTGTATGGAGTCACCTGAGGGCCCAGGTGGACACCAGGAGATGTGATTTTTCAGGTAACAGGAAAACAGAAATTCATTTCCACTGTCCTCATGGAAATAAGATGAGTGATGCAGAAGTTCAGACATTCTTCCACAGCGAACCTTCCAACAGGGACTACACCATAGTCACAATTCACATCTCTGGGGTTCTGCTTTTGCAGGTCTTGGGTTTCTTTCTAGCGTATATTATGTGTGCCTTACAGGGCTTGGTTACTTTTAAAGACCTTTATCAGGATTTTGATGCTTGTGGACATAGTTTGGGGAGTACCTGGTGAGTGCAGCTTGTTCAGCACAAGCACTGGTGGCATTCTCGGTGACAGATCAACGGTGGGGTGAGATAGTTACAAAATTAGGACCACAGAAGCTGGTCACCTGCCTGTATCAGGTTTTGTAAATAACAGAGGAAGATAGGAGGAAAACAAAACTTAATGCTAATGAAGGTAATCAAACACTTGTTGTTAATGAGCACTTAAAAAATAAAGACCTGCATACAGTTGTGTAATTGAAATAGAAACGTATGCTGTAAAAAGCTGAACAATCATTCTTCTCCCCTGCTCCCCCCACCATCCAGCTCTTTCTTTAAGGAATCTGAATTTTTTTGTCTCTGAAGCCCTGTTAGGTATACATATTTATAAGACATCCAAGAAAACTGTGATTCTTTGATTAATGTTTCTGGCACTAGAAAGGAACTAATATAGCCAGCGCGGGGAGGGGGGGGAATAGTTACTTTTTTTTAACTGATGTAATACCTCTCTAACGTTTGTTCTGTATCTGCACTAAAGGTAGGTATAGAACATCACCCTGAAGGTATCTCTTGCTGTCAGTGGATCATGAATGTCAGCCTTGACAGGTATCCTCTGGTGATGTTATAAAGCATATGTGGCTTATTTTAAGCAAAGCTGTCCATACTTTTGTCTTGTCTTGTTGGAATATTCCTACTTTCTCCCTAGCGTCTGTCACTTTTTTGTCATCCTTAAGCTGAGAAATATCTAGTAAAATCTTGTTAGCTGGTTTTGTTTTCCTCTTGCTAACTTCTAAAAGCCATTACATATTCCTAAAAGATACATGATATTTTCACTGATACTGTAGAAGAAATCTTTTTTTTTTTTTAATATGGTTCAGAAATTCCAGTTATAGCAAACTTTACACTTTGGATTCTGCATATCTTCTATACTTCTAAGCCCCAAATCCTGCAAAGACTGCCCATGACTTGTTCTGTGGCTTTCTATGGAACTATTGAATTGCCAAGCTTAAACGCATGCTTCAGTCCTTGTAGGGTCCAAGTCCAGCTCTCTTTTTCAAAAGCTTGTTGGTAGGGATGCTTGCCAGCACTCAAGGATCCCTGAGGGAGAGGGAAGGAGTGGGTATTTTTATTTGCCTCTGTTTGCCAGCTTCCCACCTCCCATACAAAACAAGTAACTAACATGCTATTGATGATGTGTTGCGGACAGAGAAATCAGATAAGTAAATAGAATCTGAAGAGTCCACTAAATGGATTCTGTTGATGTTTTGCCATTCAACAAGTAAATAATGCCAGTAAAACTTGCGCTGTCATTTAATTATACATGCAATCACTTGACCATGGAGTGTCTTGTCTAAGTAGTTCTGCTATGTCTTGCCAAAATCTTCCATACAAAAAAATGAATGAAAGCGTCCCTGTTAGTTGTGTTTAGATTTAACTGGATTTTTTAAGGGTCAGCTTCTCTCACAATTATATAATTGTATGTGACTATATCAACAATTGTGATATAAATACCCATGAAGTGTGGGGGTAGTAATATGGAAAATGAAGCAATCCAGAGGAAAACAAGTTCATCACACTATGCCAGCATCCGTTTTTCTTAAGGAGAAAAGTCCCATGCAATGTAATAGAGAACATTTTTCATTATGCCAATCCTGCATTTGACTGAGAGAGGCATCAGCAAAAAGTGAACACCAAAAGAGTCTCTGAAATGTAGGTCAAAACTTATGAGGACTTGAATAAGCAAAAATGGAGAAAAAGGATTTGGAAACACAGAAGTATTAAAAAATAAGGGCTGAAGTAGTTTATCTGTTCATGTTATGAATGACCCCCTATTTTATAGGAAAGAAGAGAGGGCATAGAGGATGGCATATATAGCTTGACTTACTTAAGGGGCAGTGGACTTCCAGGCCATGCTGTGAAAGTAAAGTTTGAAGTCAGTCTGTGGCCTCAGCCCTTCCATGAGTGGGGTTACATCAGGAGGATTTTTGTTGTTGACCATTGCAGAGATTCACTCCGAAGTGGAAGCAAAGAGCAACTGTGTGTCTTTCTGCAGTAAATGATGCCTGTATAACAGCCAGGATCTGACTTACTCTGTGTCTTGGATCTCCTAAATCCTTGTTCAACTGATAGGGTGGCAACCTGTCTTGCTAAAAAGCCTCTTTATAGTAGAACTGCTGCTTCAGTGTGACAACTAGGGTAAAATGGTTCACAATTTAAGAAAACGGCCTAATGAACATCACTTGAATTCCTGGAGCTAAGCATAAGTTTGTATTTCAGCACTAATATGCAGTAAGCTTTGGTTACTTTATTTTAGAGGTAACTGTGTGTTCAATACCTAGCCTTCATGCATGGAAAATAAAAATTATTTGTGAGCTGGGTGGTAGTAAAGAGACATAACTTACTGAGAGCCAGTTTGGGATTTGCAAGGTGACCGGTGCCTAGGGTCTGTACTGCCTTGCCAATCTCAGCATGGAGCATAGGCAGGGCCGCAGAGGTGATGGCGAACACATGTAAACTATCACTGTGGGTTCGCTTAATTCCTGTGAAGTTTGCTCTTGCTCATCTTTTTGAAGGGCAGCAGGCAGAGAGGTGCCAGCTAAAGGCGATGCTGTTGAAATAGCTCTGAGACTTCAGCTGAGCTTTGTAAAGGAGGATCATGGAGCACTCTTCAAACATTAATTTAGTTTCACAATAACAAGATAGAAGGCTACCAGTAATACTCATCTTATTTAGGAGTGACTGTACGCAGAAACCATAGGATTAGATCACTTATATAAGTCAGTGGTAAGGGCTGGAGTAACTGACTCTCTGTCATACTTTGTAGCACATTTATCCTGCTCAGAAATAGGCCATGTACTTTATTGACTACAGTAATAGGCAGCTCTCTCTCATTTAAGAAACTCTGAGACTTAACGAATCTCTGCTGCCCTCAGGAACTGAAGTTCCTGCTCGAACAGTAGCTCGGCTACTTTGTCAATTTGTGTCTGAAAATACCCCAAACAAAACCAAATGGTGGTTCAGCACTTTAGGAAGAGAGATGGGGAGCACAGTGCTGTGTGGTCCATGGCGGACATCACGGTGGGACAGAAACAATGTCAAACTTACATTTTGGGATACTGGGTCGCGGCTTGATTTTCCACATTTGAATGTTCTTTTAAAGCCAGAGTTGTTTGTTCCTGTGTATTTGGATCCACTTTGCACGTCACGGACAAAGATTACTTGAAATGGTGCATGATTATGTGCCATATAATACTCACTGAAAAGACAGGAGTTGGTTGCAGAAAATGAACAGAGGAGTGGGTGCTGTGAAATCAAAGCTTAAATGTGCTCCAGGTAGAAGCAGCATGATGGGGACAGAAAAATGTGGAGCTTAATGGCAAGCTACTACGAATTTACAGGGTGTCCTTAACTGGTGGGGGCCAGGTACTGCTGATGGGTAGGGAGGAACTACCAATATCTAATACACATCCAGGAAAATGCAGTTTTTAAATGTAGATTAAGATTTCTGAACCTGCTTCCTTCAGGGTTCAGTTTTCTCCTCCAGCGAGCAGTGTCTGAAGGTCCCTCAGCTTTCTGTGCTGTTGGAGTGTGTGGAGGAAGCAGCTACTTACACACATTTCTGGTGCAAACAAGGGCATATTGCCAAAATGCCAGTGAGTTAACCAACAAGAAACACACATGGAAGAGATCAGCCAAAAGCAGAATTAGTAATGGCTAAACGGGTGGGATATGCAGGAGCGTGGCCGGAGCTGTATGGGCTGTAGCTGTTGAGTGCTGCTGTGTGAGAAGGTTCTGGTGAGGCATTCACCCTGACAGTGGCACCAGGGCCTGGGCAACCGGCGTAAGTGCAGGTGTCACAGCTTTCCCTTCTGTCACTGTAGGCTGAAACATTAGCACTGTAGCAGGTATCTTCCAGAAAGCAGCATCCTAGAATGCAGTGTGGCCTTGCAGTTACAAGGCTTGACCTCTTTTCGTGTCCTTCTCCTGAGAGTCAACAGCAGAGCTTCTGCTGGATTCACCTGTGGGACCAGGACTTAGCCCAGCTTCTTTATTGCTGGCGAGAATTCCCTGGGAGACTTCATCAATTTTTGTCAGCTTTATAAAGATCTAGCTGGCTAACCACTCTCCAGTTTCAGTTTGTTTTGATGTTTGCACTGTTTTCGTGGAAAGCCAGCCATGCTCCTGTCAAGATTATCCATTGACATTACACAGCATAAACAGAAGGCTAGGAGGGACCAGACTGTGTGCTGGCAGCGCATGCTTCCTGTGAGCTTCCGCACTCAGATGTGATGTGCTGGTTTTATTTATTTATATATTTATTCACTCCTTACTTGGGTAGCAGATCTTTAACCCATCCCTTATATTGGTAGTTAGCATGTGTTAAGCACCTATTTTTACTGAGGGCTAGTTCTGAAGTATTTTTTAGATGAGCACACACACACACACAGGATAGGTGTGGAAGTATTATTTAGCTTCTGCATGCACTTGGTTCAGCGGATGGTTTGTTTTGTTTGCTGTGCAGGGGCTCTTGATGATGAGTACTTTGGAAGTGTCGGGGTAACTGCTTCTGGTTGTTTGCTTCAAATTCATGTATTAAAATTCACTTCTCTTAGGCAGGGAGTCAGATTTCCCTACTGCACCTTTTAATGGCACTTGGGAAATCCTAGCTCAGAGTGTCATGGGATTCTGCATCAGCATTGCTATGTGTAAGTGCATCATTAACAGATGAGTGGCTGGTGATATGTTCCACTGCTAAAAAAAGAGGGATATCCTGACATTTTTAGTGGCAAAATATGAAAAACTATAGTGGACACAGGTGTGGAAGAGCTGTGGAGTCTCTCACTCGCTTGACCAGTGAAGCGTGAGAGCTTTTCTGCTGTCCTTCAGACAGGAGCACATTCAAGAGCTGGACCGGCTAGTGTCCTTGCTTCGTACTCTTAAATCATGTATTGCTAGTTTATCGGGGAAATATTAAGATCGGAAAAGGTACTCCATGCTGTTGTTGATAATTGGAATAAACCTCTATCTATTACCTTGCCAAAAAACTTCAGAGTGTCTTGGATTAGTGCCCCATGTATTTGTCACTGGTTTAAGTATCTATATGATGGTCACTTACGCTTAAGGGTTTGTTGTGAACTTACAACTGTTTTTGCATGACAGGTCACAGTAATGAAAGGCAGTAGTAGGAATAAGGATCATTCGACAGAAGGAGAAGGAACTGGGAAGCGACCAAAAAGAAAGTGTCTTCAGTGGCATCCCCTGCTTGCCAAGAAACTCCTTGACTTTTCTGAAGAGGAAGAGGAAGAAGAGGAAGAGGAAGATATTGATAAGGTAGACTTCATTGGATGCTTTGACCATAGAAGGTTAATGGTGTGTCAGATTCTCCCTAGCTGTGCTTTTGTTTTGTTTGCTTGTTGCTGTTCTCTTTAGTGAACAAAACGCAGCCAATCAAAAGAAGTGATGCTGTGCCTATAAGGCTATAAAGGTAAATAGCAAATAATACAAAAAAAGTGAGTTGTCAACCAAGCTTTTAAAATCTCAGAAAAAAAACTCTGTTTTTTAGAGCTAGGCTGTAAGAGTTTTAACAAGGTTGATTTGACAACATTACACATCTTGGTCTTGATTGCTCAAGGTAGGTTTTTGATGTGGGTTTTTTTTTTTAATTGTTCATTTTAGACATGAAGTTAGCCTGTGCTTGATAGCTGCTTCTAGTAGCTTTGAGGACATACCAAGCTAATACTTTTCTTTCTTTTTTTAAAGATTAAAAAAATGCAAAGATTAAAAGAGAGAAAGAAGAAAAAGCTCTTAACAATTTTTACTGTCTTTGCATGTGAAATTCAGCTTATCCTCCAGAATATTGAGAGGACAGTGGAATAACCTCTCTCATTTGATGCTTGGTATTTTGCTATAGTTCAATAATGCTGGACTTACCCTTTTTTCATAAGAATCCCACAATGTGGCGCCTCACAAATGCACAATTAGACTCATCCTCTGTAACAAGAAGTGGGAATGGGAGGTGGTGGGTTTTGGAGACGTGATGTTTCCATCATGTGGATAACGTTCATATCTGCATCTCCTTGATGCTTTGCCAAGGCAGGAAGGGAGAGGTCAGTGCTGAGGAGACCGCCTTGAGCCACATGCTGATAAGGAAGAGTGTCCTTGACGAGGATAAGGAGCACCAAGGAGGAGCCTGATACTCTGACAGTGCTTTCTGTTGACCTTACCAGCCATTTTGCAGTTAGGTAGGAGATGGTTTTATGTCTCCTGCAGTAATAAGTTTTGTTCAGTCGGAACTAGTCTTCTGTGGTGCATCCCTTGCAGGAATAGGCTGGTCTGTGAGCAGAGAGAGCATATTTTGGCACTGTATTCTGTTGAGAATTGCCCTCTGGCTCCAACCGGGCAGCTATGCAGTGGCTGCACTGCAGCACAGCTCACAGGCTGAGTAATGAATGTTAGGAAATGAGGGAACAACTGTTACCTGTACACTTTCCTTCCTATGCACTTTGTAGTTGCAAATGGAAGTGACTGAGGTCTAAGGTAGCTCTGCTCACCTCATCCCACTGAGGTGATTTCTAGGTTGTAGGAAGGGAGTAGGAAGGATCTCCTCCCTCCAGCCCCTTTAGGACTGTTACTAGGGAATGGTCCTCAGCTTAGAAATCTGCTCACTTGAAAGCTGGAGTTTAAGTCTTGCAGAAAGCATGAATGAACCTTGGACTGTCGGGTGAGGAGGTTTGATGTAGAGCTCTGGGTCTTCTGGATGGAACGGATGGCCTTTGGAGACAGCTGTGTGTAACCATGTGCGTCTCCCTCATTCACACACAGACTCTCAGTCTCCGTGGGAAGGGTGGATAACTGAGTTTATACTCCTTCCCTTTCGATTCTGTTAGGTGCCGCTCCTTGGTGCTGACGGCTTAGAGCAGGATGCTGATGAAACTGAAGATGACGAGTCCTCAGAGCAACGAGCTCGCCGACCAATGAATGCATTTCTCTTGTTCTGCAAACGCCATCGCTCTCTCGTGCGAAAAGAACACCCTCGCCTCGATAATCGTGGCGCAACAAAGATCTTGGCAGATTGGTGGGCTGTTCTAGATCCAAAAGAAAAGCAGAAATACACTGACATGGCCAAGGAGGTATGTTCTGTCTGAATGGTGGATGTAAAGGGAGTTCATTACATATTTGTCCAACTTCTGTTTCTCTGTGTATTAAATGTTTTCTGTGGGGTCTTTCTTTTCCCTGAATCCCTCAGTTTCCCCAATGGGATTATGGTGCCCAGAGCAGCTGCTGTTCTTGCTTTGATTCACTTGGTCCTTTGGACCAGAATGAAAAGAAATTGGTCGGTGTACACAGACCAACCTGGCTGTAGGAGTCATTGGGACAAATATATGGACTTTGTGATAGATATCACCTGATCATTCCCAGAGTACAAGCATTAACACATGGATAGTGTGTGGATAGTGGCCACTGAAAACAGTAACATAAAGTTCAGTGTCACCTGACTAGTGATACTTAGCTCAAGCTGTGCATTTGCTATCGGTAATACAGGTTGCTGTTATAATACAGGTCGACCAAACCAAAAGCATAGTCAACAAATGTAGTACCTTTTTACCTTTTGATGCTAAAGAATTTAAAAACTGTTAGTGTTTCATGAAGTACTGTCGCTATGTATTGTTAACCAGTTTGTGACAGAGCAACCTTTGGTGAAGCAGAGTCCAATACCCAAATCAGGGAGCAATATATAGTCAGAGTCCTTTAACTGGGAGCAAGGAAAAGAGGTTTATCCCCATATTTCACAAAGTCTTTTTATGTCAACTTAAAATTTAAATGAGGCTTTTTAAGAAAATAACTTGCTTGGTAAGCTGGCCCCAGGAGGTCTGCGGATATTGATAGCAGAGTGAGAGGGACACTGCCAGTTACTTCGGCTGATAACATCACCCCAAAACAGATCCCTGTAACTACCTGTGTGATGTAGATTGCAGGTAACCATTGAATTCAACCTTAGAAAAAATAAGAGGGCCAGTGAGAAGGAAGAACATCTCTCACACTTGTCAAGTAAGGCTAGTGCACTACAAGAAATACAAATAGCTGTGAAACAATTGGGGAAACCATTATCCATACCCGCCCTGTCACCCGATGTTGTCTGCTACTGTTAACAGATGTATATAAGGCCTGGCTGTTCAGTAGTTTGTGTGAGCAATGAAAAGTCCATGGGAAAAATGAAGTGTTCTGCATGGCAGGTCCTTTTTGAAGCGGGGTCTGTAGTACCTCTGTAGTTCCCCGTCTGTGACACAGTGTGGAAATACTTGGGTCTCACCTTTGTCCAACCATTCCTGATTTGTTCTGCGTTCCCACTTACAAATTAGCAACACTTCTTGAAATGTGTGGGAAAAGGGCAATCAGGAGATCCAGTACAGATGCAGAGGAAGAAAAGATGAAGAAATCATTTTTGGAAGAAACAAACCTGATGTGACTGTTTCTCTTAGTCTTTTCTCTTGCTGAAGGAAACTCGTTCATTAAGAAGGAAAATAATTGCAGAACTTCTGTATGAAGTGACAGATCTGAAACTATTAATCATATTGTTGTAGAAATTATTGTTCCTGTAGTGATTTATTTATTTTTCTTGGCGTGAAGAACAAATTGCATATTCAATGTCAAAGCAAAACAATAAATCTAAGTAGTTTACATCATTACAACTGGTTCCAAGAACGTGTGGAAGAGAGATAGCATATAATTTTTATTCTTTAAATGGTTTTATGTTACAACAATAATTAGCAGCTGCAATTTGCTATTGAATATATTTGGGCCTTCTTCATCAACAGGCCTATTCTGTGTGTGTGGATGGGTTGTTTTGTTTTAACACTCGCTTTTGTAGTCAGGCTTACTGCTGAGACTCTCAAAAAGACGTTAATGTCAATTCTAGTGTGAACCATTTATTGGTATTCTTCTTTTTCCTAAGGAGAGCTCATTTAAAAGTCAAGAAAGTGAATGCCTTTGGAAGGACATAAAATTAGCATTGTACCAATAATCTTGTGTTTGAGTACCTGTATGTATAAGCTCATTGAGGTTTAAAATACAGTGGATGTTTTTCTGTTACTTAAATGTAGCTTTTCAGTGCCCTTTGACTTCCAGTTTTCACCACATAGCCTCTGGCCACTGCCCTGGCAGGGCACACATCTCCCAAAGGACCCTGTGCCATATCCACTACCCCCACAACGTCTTGTGTACCCTGAGCATCTGAATCGCCCTTCCAGAGATATGAATGGGCCTGACAGAAGTGGTCCCTATGGCAGGGGCTACAACCCCTGTTGTTTTACAGTCTCAAAAATGTTTTTACTACTTGAAACCAGAGTTCTCAAAGCCAGTTAGCTCAGATCAAGCTTCAAGTAAGCAGCTTTCAGTTTCTCACCTGCTTAGTACCAGCAACTGATGCTGTCTCAGCAGCGTGCAAATCAAGGGATTGGTATATTTACTTACACATACCTAACTACATGCAAGATCTAGGATTTGGAAGATAGTGAGGCACCCGAACATTTTGCCAAGTGGAATTATGAGAAGTTTTCTGTTGGGTTGGACATCTATCCATGATTCCCACTGAGGGGATAATCGGGTCTACGGTTCATTTAGGAACTTTTGGAAAATCCTATTATGTACCTGTCTGTACCTTGGGGTGCCTTCATTTCCTAGAAAAACTGTCTCCATGATCTATTTTCAGTCTTGTGGTTCATAGTCTCTTGTAGCAACATCTGCCTTGGAGACCTCATACTGTGCTGCAGAGCTCGGTGTTGGTTTCTGCTGGTATTCTCTTTAGGAGCAGGCTTTCTATTTGTATCCTACAGACTTTGTAGATCAACTTAAGTTTGAAAGCTCCATTCTAGTGGATTTAAGCCCAGTAGCTGATAAATACTCCCAAGTGGAGGCACAAGTGCTGTTTGTTAGCATTCTCCTTCACTGAGGGGGAAAATGAGTTCTGGCCACTCATAAATATGCTCCAGCATTTTTAGTTACTACATTAATAGGGGTAGTGTTCTTCTGTTAACTCTTACAAGGCTTACTGAGAATATTCATCTGACTTGTGAAATATCCAGTGAGATTATTATTGTTGTTCAAGCCCTGTTTCCCTTGCTGGAAAACACTTTATTTTTAAATACGGCTTTGCATTGGCAAGATCCAGGCAGTCAGGATTGTTTCTTGTAGGGAGTAGCCTGATAAATCCAGACTGCTGCCATTCAGTGGCAGAGCTGAGCACTTCTCCCACGAGTGCTTGGCCAGTGGTTTCGCAGGTACAGTCAGCCGGACTGGGAGCCTGCAGTTCTCGCTGTGCCGCTGCTTTGGCAGCTGGCTCCGGCAAGGAGGGGACAAATGTTCTGGCTTCCCAGCTGGAGTCTGGCAAGTTCGCTGGGTAAGGCACGGAAGGTAATGTGTAATGTGAACCCTGCATCCCTCAGGCGTGAAAAGTGGAGTGTAGTATTTTCTGGGGATTTTTTTTTTTGTTAGATCTCTGGGATTCGTGTGACATTTAATAGCCAGTTGGTGGGATTTAAGCATACATTTAAATTTAAGCACGTGCTAACTGCTACCCTGAGGTGTAGCCGGAATCCGCCTGGGAGATCCTGTTCCCACCATACTGGAGAAAGCAAATCTTTTTTGATTTGGTGATGAAAGCAACCCAGGGAGTTGCACTGAAGCTCAGCACCTTTTTTAACCTCAGCTCTAAACTGACACTGGTCTCACTGCGTAATGTATCCTTTCGCAGCCTTTCACAAAACAAATGATACATCAGACCGATCCCACAGACATATCCTGTGCTTTTTTTGTCTCACCTGGAACTTCGGGACAAGACCCTGCCAGTGCCACTCGTGCGTGGGAACCAAGGTGGTGTCGTTGCATTCCAGCTCAAGGACTTAATTTTTTTTTTTTTTTTTTTTTTCTGAGTGACTTCAGAGACATCCTTAGACTCTTAGACTGGCTGTGTTAAATTGGTTTACTGCAGAGTTCGTCAGATGGAGGAAAACAGTAAGCTCTGCTATTGCCTTTGGCATTTTCTCGTTACTGTGTAGCTCATTTAAGTTATCTTCTTGTGACCTGTCAAGCAGAATCTATCATTTTATTTTAGGCCTTGGTCTAATAGTCACAAAAATCAATACTGAAAATCTTTCTGATATTTGGATCAGGCCCCTGTATGCATTTTATAAAACTACTTCTTGGCCATTGTTTAACTTTCTACATTTTCTTTTTCATTTACCTTGAGTGTTGAAACTGTGAAAGGGGCTGATGAGTTGTCCTCCCTCAGTTTGCTCCCTCTCCTTTGGAGAGCACAGTTAATGTTCACTTCTTGGCTTTGCAGAGGAAAAAACCCATTAATACACCACCTCACTTGAATTGCTCCTGTTGGAAACTGATTAAAAGCGTATTGCTGCCTGTTCTTGCAAATGGCATGCATTCTGGTTCTCATTTGATGGGCAGCCTGTCAGCTTGTCAAATTACTCCATAGAATAATTCAATTAGTCAAAGCAGCAATGCTGATATGAGGAGCTTGTGTACCTCACTGCTAGCGATTCTGTGCCTTTCACTCTGCAGGCTGAAAACATGATTTGTGAGTGGGCTGTGGCTTTAACAATGAAGGCAAAGCTGCTTCTCTCTGTATTTCCTTTCCGCCTCTTCCCTTACACCCTCCCCTTCCCTTCCCTCCACCAGGCTATTTTTGTGGTGTACTGAGCTCCCAAACCAAACTGAGGGAAAGGGGCAAGGTGAGAGATGTTGCAGTCCTTAGTTTGCAGATTTAATACATACACCCTCTTCAGAAAATACAGTGTGTATGTGGGTCAGCAGTCCCTGCAGGTTTTTATTATTTATAGCCACTTCTATAAATACAGGACTTCGCACAGCGGGTTCACACGGTGCTGTGCTTCTTGTAAACTGAATTGTTTTTATCCTTGCTACAGTCTGGAGGTAGCAAGTGCCAGCTCATAGATTAAGATGGAAATGAAAGTAAGCAATACACATGTGATTGTGATCCTTCCACAAGGCATGCTGTTTATTGATCTGGGAGAAGTGACTCTACCAGAGGACAAGGTTTTCAGTGCTATTTCTGTATTTGATACCCAAGAGATTTTCTTTTCCCTTCTGCATGTATTTCTGTGCAGGCATGTGCATGAAACGAAGGTGTTTCTCTGTGCCGTAACTGGGCCTGCTGACAGCTGGGTGGGTGGGAACATGGGTAATCATGGAAGAAACTTCCTGAAGCTGCCCTGCCACATACTTCAGGATAAAAATGCTCTTTTGCTCATCTGCTGCCATCGAGAGCTACCTACTGCATGAGGAGGTATTGGGCTCCTTCTCCTTGCATTCAGCGCTGGTGCTTACTGGGTAGGCTCCCACAGCAGCCAGTGCTGTTCGCCCCTATCAGTTGTTAGGCAAACATTTGCAGCTGGAATGCATGGCACGTTCCTCTGATTCGCCTGTTCTCCACCTTGCATAGCAACACATTTAAAATACTGAAATGTGCTCTTTTTGTTGCTGTTAACATTCAAAAATCTTGTTTTGGTCTGGTCAGCAAGATACTTTGAAAATGTCACTGTTGCATTTTGTGAATAAAATAAGTCCCCATCCTTCCCCTTGCCCCCCAAACCGTGTAGGATCCAGACCTTTTCCCCCCACCCCCCATGTGTAGTCTGGCTTGGTTCATTTTCCTGCCTCATACCAAGAATATAGCAAACAACTGAGATGTGTGCTGCGTGCTCAAGGCCAAAGAAAGTTTTAAATGGTCCCAGTTTATTTTATGCAGCTGTGCAGTGGTACATTTGGAAGGAAAGCTGGGATGATGTATCAGAAGTTACTGAAAATGAGATGATACTGGTAGTGGTTTATTTTCGGTGCCTGGTTTGGGAAAGCGTGTATTTAGACATTCTAAAATACAGAACTCCTGGAGAAAAATGATTGCAAGGTAAGGAGCATCATGCTGCATTTATTGCTAAATGTTTGTTTTCATTTCATTCAAACTAGAAAGTAAACGAAGATTGTACCTGCAAAAGGATTCACATAGCTGTCTTTGTATGCTCACTGTCTGGGAAACAAGCGCTGGGGAACAGTTTGCAGGATCAGAACTTCAGCCTGCTCTGGGTGATAAACCCTCAGGAGAGGAAAGAGAAACCCCACTTTTTTAAATACAGCTCTACTTATCTTAATATTCCTTCTTAATAGATTGTGTTGGTGGTCAGACTCTAAGCATGTGATTAAACTGTTAAAAAATCAAGATATTTAAGGATTATTTACTGTATCAAATCCTCTTACATGCAGTGCACTCTATTGCCCTGTGGTTAGTATTATGTCATGACTGGCATGACTGGTAATTTTCCTTTTCTTTTCTAGTACAAGGATGCATTTATGAAGGCAAATCCAGGGTACAAGTGGTGCCCCACTACAAACAAACCTGTGAAAACCCAGACGCCCACTGTTACAAGCAGGAAAAAGCTGTGGGCCTTTGCCTCAGAGTCTGCAAAAGATCTGCCAAGCCCGAGGAAAGTAACAAAAAGTGAAGAAATGCCACAGCTTAACTTCGGGATGGCAGGTGAGATTTCCATCCATGTTACTCAGATGTGGCATCCTCGCTTTGTTTGGGGATGTGGCACTGAAATTGAACTACGATACCAGTTTTCTTTACTGCACATGGTACTGTAGTGCAAACAGATTTCATGTCCCAAATTAGGTTGTCAAGACTCTAGTTAAACCTCTGTATAACAACTTTCTAAAATTTTCCTTAGTGCATGATTGCTTTCAAGAGTCGAGTCTGGATATGTGGCATCATAACCCATTTGGGGTCCAGATTTGATTGATTTTTAATTCCGGCTTATCTCCTGTTAGAGATTTTCATTTTCTAGTCAAAAAGGAAAATGCTGTCTTTCATAAAGCATTGTAATTAGATTAGATTAGTAATTTCTGTTTACAAAAATAATTTCTGGGTATCTGTGAAGTTGGAGGTGTTAACGTTCTTGTGGATGCACATACTGCTGGAGCTCACTTCTTGTATTCAAATCAAGAGAAAAGTAATTTAATTTCACTTAAAATATGCATTTTTGCCCATTTTACCTTGGAGGGGTAGATTCTAACCTTTTAAACATTAAAAAAAAAATAAAATAAATTTGTGAATAAGTGTAGGTGGAGTGCCTGAACTGGTGAAAGGCAGATAATCTCTCACTGATATCCACAAATAGCAGAACTGTTGCAATCCTGACCTTGAAATACAGAGATTGACTTAACATTAATGTTAAATACTGGCAGCCCAAGAATCTAACAGTTAAGGTAGAAAATAATTTTTCCCCACAACCCTTTTTTCTTTTTTTCAGTTTAAAGTTTCTAATTTTATAAATGCTGATGTATTTGAAGGTTTGTCTTATCCTACCTAGTTTATGGCAAGGGTGGGGCAGATAGGATTTTTTTGCTTAGAGAGAGCGTGAGCTGGAGAGTAGAAAATGGTTTTATGGAATAAGTGGAAAAAGATAAAAAGGGATTAAAAGGTATGTATACCTCTTTGTCAGTACAGTGGTGTGAACATTCCTGTCATAAAATTTCTTCTGGCTGTGAAGGAACTGTGAAATGTGTTAAAAAAAAAAAAAAAGTTCATGTTACATAGTTACGATATATGTTACTGGTGGCTAAGCAGCTGGTTGGGGATGAAGGGACAGCTGGCCAGTACAGGTGTTTCTGATGCGACACATACATGAGTACACGTCTCCACCTGGGACAGTGTAATCCTGGTTACTGGAGGAGGAGAGGCTGGACAGCAGCCCACAGAAAGAGATCTGGGGGTTTGGGTTGATGGCAAGTTGAATATGAGCCAGCAGCGTGCCCTGGCAGCCAAAAGGGCCGACCGTGTCGTGGGGTGCACCAAGCACAGCGTAGCCAGCCGGCCAGGGGAGGTGACTGCCTCACTCTACACCGCAGTGGTGCGGCCCCACCTCCAGGACTGTGTGCAGCTTTGGGCGCCTCAGTGCAAGAAGGACATCAAACTGTTAGAGTTTGTCCAGAGGAGGGTGACCAAGACGGTGAAAGGTCTCGAGGGCGAGACTTCCGAGGAGCAGCTGAGGTCGCTTGGCTTGTTCAGCTAGGGGAAGAGCAGGCTGAGGGGCGACCTCATGGCAGTCTGCAGCTTCCTCAAGGCGGGCAGCGGAGGGGGAGGTGCTGATCTCCTCTCTGGTGACCAGCGATAGGACACGAGGAAATGGGATGAAGCTGTGCCAGGGGAAGCTCAGACTGGACATTAGGAAAAGGTTCTTCAGTGAGATGGTGGTCGGTCACTGGAACAGGCTCCCCACAGCACCAAGCCTGTCAGAGTTCAAGGAGCGTCTGGAGGATGCTTTTGGTCATGTGACTTAGCGTTAGGTAGTCCTGTGAGGAGCAGGCAGTTGGATTCAATGATCCTTATGGGTCCCTTCCAACTCAAGATATTCCATTCAAGAGACCAGTTCTAAAAATCACAAGCCCCTTTATCTCATTCTGCCTTTGCTGTCAGAGGAGTAACTTCTGTGCTCCTTAAAGGTTAATTGACTTAACACAAAGAACAAGTAATGGGCCTTAGTCTACCTGCCTGCATCCCCCACTGCTGCTGCTGGGCTATCCAACCATAGAGTTTGAGTACAGAGAGATCTTGAACCAGCACCTGTCAGAGCAGAGGACAGAGAACTTAAGAATTAATTAGAAACTAATCTAATCCATTGTTTTATCTATAGAGCCATTCATTTCTGAAGAAGGCCCTTTTGTGCTACATGTGATTTATTTTTTTTTTGGTAACTACAGACTGAGTCAGTAGGGGTCTCGCTCCAGTCCTCATGCCAATGAAGGCTGGCTATTTCTTGAGTATAACAGCAGCTCATAAAATAATGATAGCTTCTGACAGAGGTGTTAGCAGCATCCAAATCGTGACAAGTCAGCCATGCCAAATGGATTACTGTTTTGTCAATTGTATAGCAGTTTGTGCTA
Organism: Sula dactylatra; assembly: GCA_013389905.1. Lineage (NCBI taxonomy): Eukaryota > Metazoa > Chordata > Aves > Suliformes > Sulidae > Sula > Sula dactylatra. The sequence continues at coordinate 95,299 of WEKW01030041.1, forward strand.
AATATGTTTTGTTGTGTTCTCTCTTTGACTTCACGTGAGAGCTCAATTCAACTCTGACTCTTCTGTTCAGCACAACCTCTTCTAAAATCCAGGCTGTATACTAGCCGATGAAGTAAAATGTAGCTGAACCACCTCAGAAACACTTTTACCTTTGAAATGCCACTGGCTCTCTTGCATCTTAGTCAGATAGCTTCCTTAGGACAGGGATTATATGATTCCAGAGTCATTCCAGGAAATCTGTTCTACTTGTTGGTAGTTGATAATCCTGCCTTGATTGCTTTTTACATATTACGTTTCATTTTGGAAAATGTAATAGGTAGAGAGTAAGAACTTCCTTTCTTCTTTTAAGTCCCACGCAGGCCATATCTCTTCTTTATTTCTGGCATTCCAACAATAACCACCCCACTTTTAAGCCTCTCGTGTTGACCTGTTGTTGTGTAAATAACCTGAGGTATGGCACCAGCATTGGGCTTCCAACCTGCAGACCCACTAGTGGTGTCCTTGCTTATCCCGCCTGGAAGTTGTAATTGAGCACGTTTTTCTCATGACATGGCTCACCTGTGGTCTGTTGTAGGGTATAGGGCAAAGACGACTGCTGTTTGCAGGTGAACATGACCATTGCAGCATCTACCCTCACAAATACAGAGCTAAGTGAGCCACAGCTTTGCTATACAAATGTGCAAGATTCCCAATAATTTCACATTCCTGCATCAGAAGAAAACCATCTGAGCCAAATAGCTTTTAGTGAAGCAAAGGGTGGAAAAAAGACACTTCCTAGAGTAGGCAATATCCTGATAGAGATGCAATTTTTGTTTTTTAGAAAGCAGCTTAATTCTGCACCCATGTAAAAGTTAGCTGAAACTGGTACCTGCTGGCCTTCTTTCTGCTTAGTTCTTCCTCAGTTCGTTCTTCTGACTGAAAAATTGCAATGATGAACAAGCCAGCCTGCTGAGTTTCTGACCAGACCAATACTAGCGAAGTATGTCACTCCTAAACAGTGAGATGGTTTTAAGTTCATCAATATTAAAAGCTGTTGAGAAAGTCATGAATCACCTCCCATTCTGCAAGTGAAATGTGTGTGCTATTTTCTTACTACTGTTGTTTTAACTATAAATGGCTTTAAAATAGCACTTAAAATTCTTAATTTGTCATACCAGTAAGTTGTTAGTGCCATAAGAGAAATGTTGTGCTGAGAAGGCACTATAAACATATGGCAGTGTTTTCATATGTACATTTTGTCTTCCCTTAGAAGATTTATTTTGTAATTTGAAACCTTAGTGGAAGGATTTTTGGTTTTATCATGATCAGACATCTAAGTGCCAGCCCTCTGCTACAGCTGCAGCATAAGTATTCAAGTTGTTTGAGCATCAAATTAAACTTTCACTTTCCAATTAGCTGTCTTTTTTTTCTTCCTCTTAATTTTTATATTTAAATAAACAGTTTAAGTACTTGTTTATTTGGAGAAAAACCAGTCCTATTCCTGTCCTGTTATGGTAAGCTACTTATTTGAAGGGCAGAAAGCTGAGACCACCAGGAAGATATTTAGAAGAGGGGGTTTTAGAGCCGTAAGCTGGGTGTTCTCCAGTCGGCCAAAACTGAGGAGGGGGAAGGAGACCGACAGGTAACTGAAGTGAAGCACAAGAGAGCAGCTGGGAGCCATCAGTGTGATGTGGGCATAAGAAAGTGCTATACTGCAGTGCGTCACGCAGTGTTTTCAGGAACTGTAGTGAGGAGTTAATGCCACTGAACAGAGCACAGCTCATCTGACGTAGTTGCCCTGCTGGTCATTCGTACAAGAAAGACGAACTCCACCTGGAGTAACTGGAGAGCACAGCTACAGGGATCGCTGGGATCGTGGGAGATGGGCATGCTTGATGACATCAGGAGATCTTGATTTGTTTAGGCTAGGAAAGCAAGTGGAAGAAGAATAGGGTGACTCCTGTGAACACCAAAGAGGGAAATACCATTTAGGGAGAAAAGTTATTTAATCTTAAAGATACAGGCACCAGAAAAAATGTGTACCTCAGGCAGGTGCCCCTGAGTAAATTTAAGCTGAAAACTGGAAGAAAGCTCTTAATGCTTAGAAGATTTGGGTTCTGTAACAGCCTTCCAATGGGAATAAAGAAAGTAGAAAGCAACCAGCCAAGCCATTACTGTTTAATATGGAGCTCGGTAAGTTTATGATGGGCCTGGAGATCTCTTCCCATCTCTCCTTCCCCCAAATTAATTGCTTGCTCAGGCATTATCTGTCAAGATACGTGTTCACTTGTTACTTCTTAATTGCTCTGATGTCCTCTTGTTTGAAGGACTGAACTGTTCTGATCAAGTATTTTGATGGCAAAAAAGTGTTGTGCTGACAGGATCACTTCACTTACGAATTCTGCGTAGGTACTTGCTGTCCCTTCCCATTTTCTGTCTTCATTTCTTCAACCACTTGTTACTAGATCCTACGCTTCTGACAGTGCCTTGTCTCTTTGTAGAAACTTAATATCTTTTGTTCCCTTTTTTATTTAAAAATAAAAATTTCTTTTATTTAAAAATAATTTTTTATTTAAAAATAAAAGGTTTTAAAAAAATAATAATAAAAAAAAACCCTACAAAAAACCCCAGATACCTTCTCGCTGTTTATTTTGGTAAAGCAAAAAATTAATTCCATTTGAACATTGGGTTTGAAGCCAGATGCTATTTAGTCTGTGTTCTCAAGATAATGAGCTACTCTTCTATCCTTATGATAGTGGAGGAGCGTGGTTTATTCACATTACTTTAATCTGCTTCTATTTACTGCTGTTTTAAGAGAGTATTGAAAAAAACTTACCCTGAATGCCAGTGCGGGATGCTGTCTGAAGGAGAACTTTTGGCAGCATCTGTGGTATTGAATTAAACAGCACCAGTGAGTATTCCCATGAACTGGACCTTGATCATCTTTAGCACTAAATCGTTTGGAGGTTTACAGGTACAAGTTTGGCCCACGTCAGCTGAAAAGCTCAACAAATTCCTCGGCACTACTCATGAGTGAGAACGGGCCGGGGCATTTTCCAGTGGGCATTTTGGATACACCTATTCTGCACTGAAATTTTGCATAACAAAATGCAACCAAATAGACATGATAATTGTGCCAGTTGGCCTCTATTCCAGGGAATGGTCCTGGGCACGTGTAATTTATTGTTGTAGAGAAAGTTTTTGTGTAGTTTAATGAAAGGAAACTGGAAAAGGTGAGTGCACACTTGGTGAAACCTGGGGAAAGTTACTTACCTTTGGTGTTATCATGACTGAAGCTGGTGTCTGAGCAATACAGCAAGGATAATGCCTCCCTTTCTCTCACATTGTGGCTGTCGTGTGAGAATTTGGACCATAGACTGTCTCCCTCTCTCTACATGACACTTAAATTGAGCCCCTGCATTGCTCCCAAGGCACTCCCCCAAAATCAGACAATTAATCCTCATAATGATGAAGAGCAACCACTGTTCTGAGTGGAAAAGCCACTCCATAAGTAATGCAGTGCCAGTGTTCATTGCTTTCAATTCTTATTGCCGTTTTCCAAGCTCCTGAGGTGTGGGAAGGCTGGAGGCAAGAAGCTGTCAGCATCAAATACTTGGAGAAAGAGCATTTGTATCTCCATTCTACTTTCCTCAATTATATATTGTATTGGCAGGGCAACAGGTAGGCAGGCAGCTTGCCTAGCCAGTGCCTGCGCTCTTCTGGCACAGAGGATCAAGCGCTTCATGCTTCAGAGCTGTCAGGCTGGCACTTTTCACCACTAAATGCAGCTCTAAATTAAAGCTAAATGAAAATAGACGTTTTGCTTCAGAGCTTGATCATGTCATTTTGCTCCATCCTTTTGCTTGTTCAGTGGCTAAGGAAGAGAACCACTTCCTTGGCAGGAGCATCCACTGAGTTAGAAACTTGTGCGATATTAGAGCATCTTTGTGTATATTTATGTACGAGATCATTACAGTTGCTCTTTTAAAGATATCCATCTCTGTAGTATATAAAACCTTTGGCAGTAAAATTGTAAATCCACGCAATGGGGTGTTAAGCACACAAATCCAATTAAATATTTCAAACAGCTTTGAAAGCCTCTCCCAGAGGGTACAGAAATGGTTATTTGTGATTCTCTTGAACTGCCTTTTATGGCAGCTTGCTTAGAGTGTCTGTGACAAGTAGTCTTCTGGGGGTTTAACGCTGCAAATGGTGGGTTCTTTAAACAAGCAAATGAATAAGCTTAAGATTTGGTTTTACTCTTTTAACAGATCCAACACAAATGGGAGGCCTGAGTATGCTGCTTCTAGCAGGGGAACATGCCCTGACTGCACAAGAGGTAAGGAGCTCTCTTCTCTCCCTTACTGCGAGCCCTCAGTTTAAAGAGAGCTCTGAAGAGGAATATTTGACCAGTGGGGAACCTCAGATGGGACTGAATTGTGAGCCCTGATACAAGATGTGTCTTGTATCCCAGTCATGGATGTAGTGGTTGGGCCTAGTTTTTATATCAGTTCAAGATTTACTCTGGTGACTGAATATTTGATCAGACCTGGCAAGTGTGCCCCCTGAAAGGATATTGTCACAGGTAGAAGGGTTGAAATACAGTGACTGTGTTAACAAACAGGTGGTTTGCAAGCTCTTTTGGGCAAGGATTTCATATGTTTGTGCAATGCCTCACACAACTGTGGCCTTGGCACTAATAGCAAAATAAATGCCTAATAATTTCCATACAGTCAGTGTCATTATATATGCAGTGTGAAACCATGCAAGTGCTAACAGGTAATCAAAGTATTGCAGCCTACTCCTATTCACTAAGTCTTTATATCTAAAAAGAAGTTTGTACTTCAGTTGCCACCACAAACATTTTGTTTTTACGAAGGAGTCTAGTAAATAAAAGTGTTCCTGCATATCTCCAGTAGTGCAGACACCTCTGGTCTTTCTTTAGACTGATTATTATTTATGATCTATTTTTTGGGCCAGCTTTGAAAATTGTTCAAAAGGAGGCTTGTATGTTGGGTAGTCACTGCCATAAATTTCTAGCCTGGAAGGAAGATCCGTGGAAATGAGGAATATTTCTTTTTTTGTTGTTACTGGGAGGAAAAGCATTAATTAACTGTCCATATGTGATATCCCCAAATGCAAAATGTGCAGTGCATTTGAGATGGATTGCTCGTGTACTGCCAACACTGAGCCAAGACTACTCAATGCTTTGCACACCAGTTTGAGCAATGGAAGTCTTTGTGCAGGTGTGGGGGTACTGGCTTTCTGTGTTGCAACATGAAAAATGAGAAACACTAGGGTAAGGTTTAGCAGAGAAGTGAAAAGAAATTGATTAGTTTGTGCTAAAATGAGAATGTCCTGTAGTTTTGAAACTTGAATCTCTCGCCTTGGAGTTCGAAAACTGTTTTTACTATGCTGTTATGGTTTAAATGAGAGGGAAAGTGTATTGTGGTCACAGATACTCAGTTCCATTAAGAAGGGTCTTTGCTATGACCTTGTGAGTTGAGCTTTCTTGGTTTTACATGAAAAGCGCTCAAGTAGTATGGTTTCAGGTGTCAGTGAAGGAATAAAATCTACATATGGATTTAGAGACAAATCAAAAAGGATGTTGTGGGATTGTTTTAGTAAGTGAATGTTTTTAATCAGGATTTTCTTTTTTTGAGCAAAAGACACATTTCCCATGCATCTACATAAACCCCGTTTTTCTGATAGAAGTATGCAATATGGCTTGTGATGTAATATTTGCTATATATATAAGCTATACTATGCTGTCTTTTGGGCCTGTAGTCTTCTTTTGAGACCCAGCCCTCCACATCAAAGAAGCAAGCTGTGTAATCTGCTTTCCCCCAAAATGCAGAGCAATATAATTGTCATAAATACAGCCTGAACAAAACTAGTTGAGGGATTTGTTGGCTCTTGTTAGAATCATGATGGGCCAGAAATTAGCCCATACTTACTAATGAGTTACCATATTTCAATTGTCCTACACTATCTGAGAAACAGGTGAGTGTCAGAACACTTTCTGACAAAACTGCACGTCTCTGATCCTCTCAGAGGCTCCCCTGTGTAAAATACATCCTCCAGAACAATCTGGGTGCTTGGCATTCTCAAAGGGACCCAAATGATGAAGTTCAGTCCTCCTAAGTGCGTGTCAGCAGGAGTTAAGTCTCCAGCTGTGTTTTTGCGCACTGGGAAACTTCCTCAGTTTTTGTGTGGCAGCCCTGGTGTGTCTGCCATTTTCCTTTGCTTCCTTTTGATTCAGTGTTTCCGTGGTGATTAGGTACAGAGCAAATATTTCTTAGGCTTGCATTTCCCCAAATGCAGTAAAGATCCTAAACCTATTTAGACTTGGATAACTGAACAGCACTTCTGGCTTCCCACCCTTGGGCATGTGGACAGAGGAGACACAAGATGTTCATCTTTGCATGCCGATGGGACAACCTATGGTTCGATTTCCATGCTTGAAAACAGTTTCACGCTCAAACCAGCATTTGGGAGGTTAGCAGAACATGCTAGAAGGTGGTATGGCAGGCTCAGTAAGAAGCTCAAGAATTCATTGTAGAGTTGGTAAGCTGCTTTCCTCTTAGTTGTGTTGTGTTAGAGTTGGTATTCACATGGAGGAGAATTTGGTGTACTAAGGTGCCTGCTGAGGTGTTGTCAGTGATGAGGTTCAGAAGTTGCTCAAGTGTGGAAAATACAGGTATTTTGTTTATATGCATGTAAGTATATAGATATATGTCATATTTCTAAAAGCATTGCATTTCTATTTTAAAAAGGACAGATGCAATGTCATTTTTAAAAGAATGGTCTAAATGATGTCATGAAGTCTTCATTATCATTAAAATGTGTGTGTACTGTCAGAAACACAAGCATATATATGGTTCTTAAACCAGGGGACTGCCAGATACAAGATTATCTGTCGACATGCATGCAGCTTGACTGCTTGTGCGGTATGTATGATTAGGCAGACTTGGGTGGCCTTGTAAGCATAGGTCTTAAATTATCGTCTTAAAAATTGTTAATAGAAAGGAGAGCAGCACTGGCATAGTTTGCTCAGAACTTGGGAGCAGATGAGGGAAATGATACTTGCAGGTCTGCTAATCCCATGTAAATGTATTCAGTGCCTGCTGATTTTCTGTCAGAGTGTATGTTAAATGGATGGATAGGGACTTTTCAAGTCAGGTGTTTAGCCTTCGAGTTGCCAGAAGCCCAGATGTGAGGTAACAAAGTGAACAGGCACTGGGAGGATGGGAAGAGTCACATCAGCGATATTTACAAAATTGCCTTGAGGCTTCAGTCACCATCTCTGTATGTCGCCAGTTATGTTCCTATTGTTGTAATTTTTTTAATAGACTAGGGACTTCAGATAACAGAATTCAGTGTTGGTACACGATTGATTTCCAAGCAGCAGCTGGAGTTACTAAGCAGACAGGCAAGAGAAACTACAGACCTTACCAGCAGTAAACAAAGGACTTTGATATGCAGTGAGTTTCCACCTGCCTTTTGGGTCCTTTCATCAGTTACATAATACTGTGGTGTGTATATGAGCGTATTTTGTTGGACACCCGAGGAGAAATGCCAGACAGGTCTGCTCCAGCTGCTGTCGTTGTGCTAGGCAAAGCCTGGTCCTCACAGCAGGTTCATTAGCAGAAAGGCTGAAGCTGGTTGAGGAGCACTCCTTGTGCTTGCCGGCTCACCTCCCTCCCTGCACATCTTCCTTAACTTTCCCATCAGGGCCTTTGCTTGCCTTACAGCAGCACCTAGTGGCCTATCTGTAGGTTACTGCCCAGAAATCGCGGAATTCATAGTGTAGTCCAAAACCTGGCTCTTCTACCAGTTGCCCCTCTTGCCGCTGCCCAAGCACATCAGGGCAGCATTAAAACCTTGCATCAGTCAGCGCGGAAGGTGAGTCAAGGGATGTCCTTTGTCTTAGTTCAGCATGATCCGTTTTAGAGCAGGTTATGGTTACTGCAGGGAAAGGGAGGCTACTGAGGTGTTATCCTTGCAATTTCCTTCTCTTTGAGAACAAAAGGTTATCTTGCATGCGATGCCAGGTCTGTGCAGGGTGGTATTGTCCAGGCTGTAAATCAGAAGTGAAAAAGCTCTTGGTGCAGCTGAGGGTAAGCTGGGAGGAGGAAAGGGAAGAAGTGAGGAGGTGTTGAGGACATTTTATTATCGCAGAATTTGAGACGTATGCAATGGCACTATCGGTGCATCCATTCCCTCCAGTAAGTACTTTAACACTTTGATCAGGTTCAGCCTGGCAGAGGTTAGAAGTCCTGGAGATAGTAACTTTCCCACAAGTCAGGAGTGTGTGGGAAGCATCAGAGTAGAAGAAACAAGCTCAAATTAGTGCTTCCGTCAAGCAAAGGCAACAGCATTAACTTTTTAAAGATAATGGAAATCGATAGAAGTATAGTTGTTCTAAACACAAAATCGCCTCTGAGTTACTGAGCACCAGCAATCTGTCCTTTGCACACAAAGCTGTAGGAAACCAGGCTTCACACCTTCCACAGCTTGTGGTTCCTGTACCACGAGGTGAATGGGCTCTGCCGGACCCCCAGCGCGTGGCCTCAGAGGCAATGAGAAGGCTCATCCTCCCTCTCTTCGCCTGCACGGGGAGCGAGCGCTTTAGAGCATTTGTGTTGCAGGGGCTGAGCCGTAATAGCCGCTCTCGGGAGGGCTTCTCCGCTCCGGCACGCTGCCTCTGCGGTGGCGCGGGTCAATGGCTCCCAACTCGGAGCTGGTCTGTACCGCGCCAGCTCGGGCGTGCGTTGACACGTTCATGTGGACGTGCCCTTAGATAGGCAGAGGGAGCTGCGAAGCCACGGTCTCCGTTACGGCGGGTGGGCAGAGTTGAAGCATGCGTGACCCTGCAGCGCCTGCCTCAGGGAGCAGAGGTTTCACACGGCTTCCTTGTTCATACTGCTTCTGCTAAGCAAAATAGTGCCCTTTCATATGGTGCGCTGAATAGGCTCCGCTTGCGAACAAACTGCTTCAATAGATACACAAACTAAGCTACATAAGGCAGCTGGTTGAACTGCAGAAAATTTAAGTTATATGGGGAACCAAACCCCAAATTTGGTTATTCCTGAGAGAATCCCACCAATGAGGTGGCCTGAAATAACCAAATGAGTGCTCAGACATGCAAGCAGCATCCTTATATATTTCACACCAGTGTAGAGGCTCAGACCTTCAGAGATGGGTCACTCAACAGCAGCAAGATTGGTGTGCTTCCGTGGTACAATCCACACCACTGCGGAGGCACAGACATCTTAAACGGACCACACAGAAACATGAGGAAACCAGCAATAAACATTACATCAGTGAAAACGGTAACACAAACCATTGAAAAAGCAAGACAGGCATTAAAAATACATTCTTTGTAACCCTTTGGGTTGCTATACTCCCATAGTATGCTGATAAAACATCCTGCTTGGCATTTAATGAATATAATGGAAGCATAGATCATAGGAGGCACTGTTAGTGCTTGGTTTTATGGTAGGGAAGAAACAAGTTCGACTGTACGTAAGCAAATCGTCATGTGGTATAGTTCCCTTCGGCCTGTGGGTTGCTACACTTGGATTTAGTGTCTTCAGGGGAGTGTGGGTAGCAGATTCCTGAAATGAAATGCTACTGGTGCTATTGCAATGCTTAAACATCTCGGACAAACAGCAGCAGGAGCAGCAGTATAAACTGCATGTGCTGCAGGCCTGCTTATGCTTTGTGCTTACTGGCAACAGATGCGGTTGCTAGCTGAATCTCCTGTGTGTGTTCATTAGTAAAAGCTATTGACATACTTGTTTTGGTAATAAATAAGAGGAGAAACACATTTGCATCTAAATGTTTTAAATAAATTGAAATTTCATGAAAAATTTAAAATGGTTACGGGGGGAAAAAAAATAATCCATCCTGTTACTTTTCCTAAAATCCCACAAAGCCTCCTTCCTTTCTTCTGTTTCCTATAAGCTATGTTACATACCTTATTTTATACTAACACTACCGTATGCTTCTAGGACTTACGCATGTAAACCTTTTACACTCAAATGTGACATTTAATGAATGTATCATATTTGATACAGTTCCTTTACAGAATGACGGTTGATTAACACATTTCTGGCTAATAAGTACGGCTAAGCTGTGTGTTAATTCGAATAAGGTCGTTGTTTTTGAACAGTCATTTCTTTGTATTTTGATTTCGGAAGTTGCGACTCTTTCTTGCACTCTTTCTTGCACTCTTTCTCATAAGCACCCCTAAACAGATGTTTAGGTACATTATTTGAGCAATTTTAGACTTGTGGTATCCTTAATTACTTATTTTCATACTGTCAGGGGATTGGGGATTATTTTTTCTAGTAAGTATTTCTGTCGCTTAGCAACCCTCAGTGTCTTCAAAAATTTTTTTTTAGCTTCTAAGTAGTTTTTGTATTCAGAATGGTAGTGCAAATTACATGTATAGCAGTGCTGATAGCATCACCAATACAAGGTAGTTGTGTGTGTAGCCCAATATCATCTGTTTAGTATTCTGTTGCATAAAACTCTTTTGCAAAGTTTGGAATTATAAAAGAAAAAAACAACTGATAGTTTTGTGGTCTTTTTTCTTAGGTGATATTAAAATGGGTGCTAAACTATGTTTTCACCTATAAATTTGATTCAGCCCGTCCAGGACTCTGAAACATTAGATTGCCCATCTTCTTTTAAACACTGCTTCTTGTTACTGCTGCCTGGTATTTTCTTTTGATCACTGTTCTTAGCTTGAAAGAAGCACCTTTGAGGTCTTAACTCTGCACACTCCTTGTTTTAGGTTTCCTCGAGTACTTGCCAGTCTGATGCAACTAATTCTACCGAAACCTGTCAGAAGTCATCATTGTTTCAGTTTGCAGAGGTGAGTTTCTTTACAAAGCGTTGTCTTCCCCAGTGTTTTCATTTTAAGAAGCATCCAATGTTCAGCTGCAAAAAAATCAAAAATCTTTAACTAAAATTCTTGCCTTTATTTGTTCCTTCTTTTTGGGTTTATGGTACTAGATCGTCTATCAGGTAGATAGGTTGCACTGGAGGTACAGGAGAGTGTGTTTAGGAACATGGTGGAAACCCTAGTGTGATAATGGAGCTGTTGTTTAAGCAGTAACTTAGAGATGTGTCATTCCTGCACTTAGTTTTAAACTAGAGTCTTGCTAACTAAAGTTTTAACATATATATTTGGATGTTAACATTATGTCCTTTATCTATTGCGGCTGCTTTAGTCTGTGACTCTATCAAAAATAACTGTAGTTCTGGAATTTCCAAAATTTTCTGCTTGTCTGTAACCACCAAATAGCTCTATATAACCATGCTTTAGTTTTGCAATGTACAACATTGCTGTCTACATATTTCCAGTTATTGCTAGAAGTGCAACTGGTGTATTTTGGTTTGGGTTTTGGTTTTTGCTTTTTTTGGTTTTTTTAATATACACTATTTCATCCAAGTTTTAAATGGATTTCATTGACATAACTAACACGACAAGAATGAGGTTGCAAAGAATGCTCATCTTCTGCAAGCTTCTTGCTTGTTTATATCCTTCCAACTTTTGAAATTATTATAATCAAGTGACATACAAATATTTAGCTGTATAAATATTGATTGTACAGGATGCTGGGTGGTGTTTGAGTAAGTGCATATGGAAGGAAATTTTGTCATAGCAGGGGCTTCTTTTTATTACCTGTTTTCACACCAGCCATGAGTCTGACTCCCATGTCTTTAATACTCTTTGCTGTGTGCACCTTCATACTCCTCCCTAAATGTCATTACTTACGGAGCAGAGACATTGCAAACCTGGCACACAGAAAATATGATCTGTTTTGGTTTGGGTTTAGTTTGCTTTAACATCAACCCACAAGACCTTGAGTTCCAACTTAAGATAAGAGGCTTTCAAAATGTGTTAGAAATAAAGCACTGATCCTTTATTGCTGATTAAAGGTAGTGGCCACAGTGAAGTACATAACCTGTAATTAGGCTCTTAAACAACCTGCTGGCTGTTCTCATTAGGAAGAGGAAATGCCTGGTGTGCCAGCAATGAAAAGCAATACTTAGAAGCTTCTTAAAGAAGCTTCTTAAAATTTGTTAGTTCCAGTGTCACTTATGATACTTCCATGGTAATAATTCATCATCCGTCTTCCAGTATTTCCAAGATGCTTTTGCATACTTACATTCTCAGTTGAGCAATGTCATACTTCGTATAGTTCCTCTTGAAAACGGTCTATTTCTTGAATTTCACTGTTATGTCTTTCAAAGAGAGTAAGACAAATACCAGGTCACTTGTTCGTTTCAGTTCATTTTACAGTGCCCAGGTAGGAAGGTGCCAGAGCCGTGTGGTAGTAGGCAGGAATTGTGTTGTGGGCTGCAAGACTGGCTCTTGCTAACGGCTTGTGACCCCGGCTTCTCCTTACACCTCAAAGAAGAACTTTAGTGGGTGCAGGAAAGAAGCTCATCCACACCGCTAAAACATGCGGTTTAGAAGTATCTCACTAATGATCAGTAATTAGAAATGCATATTAGCTAGTCTTACTTTTCAAGGATGTTAAACAGCTTGTCATGAGGCTGCACCTAACCAGTGCATGGTAGGTGGGTGTGTCAATGGCAAAATAATTGGTACTTGTACCAAGGTCTGACATTAATCAGAGGTGTCATTGGCAACAAAATAATTGACACAAGTTAAACAGTATCAAATGCAGTTACCTTAGTGTCTGGGATAGATCTGGTGTCTCAAAGTACCTGCATGCATTGTGTCCCTGTCCACATGTGCCTTCCTTGCTAACTTGTGCTCTATCAGCACCACCATTCTGCAGTCTCAGGCCTTTCACTGAACTGTGAAATACAATATAGTGTTAAGTTTTTATTGCTAACCCTCTTTTGACATATCAGTGGGCAAATAAAAGCCCTTCAAAAAAGCCTTAGCCTGTTCTGTTGATCCTAGAAAAGTTTTTCCTTGTGAAAAATAATTCAAGATCACCATTTCACAGATCACCCATTTATGTTTCTCCTGGAAAAGATACTGTTCTTTGTACACCTATGCTGGGACTCGTGTGCATGCTCTTAGGTACCAAGAGTCTTTCTGTATGATGGATCAAATATTTAAAACATTGAAGTTTGATATTGAAACTGAAGAGTTAGGTAATATAAACATAATTGTTTTCCTGACAGATCTCTTCGAGCACATCACAGCCCGGAGTCCCAGGAGCTGTAAAACAAACAGAGGAGTCTGCGTTGTTTCAGTTTGCTGAGGTATAATGGCTGATATATGGTGGGGGACGATGGGAGTAAGCAAGACACCAGTAAGAGTTGTCACTGAATGGCTAAGCACCCTATCTTATAAGGGATTCCCATCAGTAAATGTTTATCTTCATGACAGTATTGTGTTAAGAAAAATCATGGGGGGAATACCCAGTGATTGGAAGAGAAGTCGGCCAGTTCTGCCAGCCTTAGTGTACACAAAAGGTACTGGACTTGTGAACGTTACCTGGCCTTCCATACCAAAGGACCACTGCAGACGTATTTTCCAAATGGCCTTTTAATTTACGTCTAGGAAAACAACAAATAAAAGACGTTCTGAAATGACACTATGCACTGCCTATGGAAGAGGCTGCAGCAGCGCAAAACGGTAACTCCCCTAGAAGCAGGAATCCTTTGAAAAATAGCCTTGCAGGTCAAAGGCAGCTTATCACAACAGCTACAAGGATATGTAACAGCATCATTGGGTGACGACTTATAAAGCCTGTAAATTACCCATAAGTATGTAAGCTATTCCTCTAAGTATTGAAGATCTTGAGTTCTTAAAAGATTGCTTTTAAGAATTTCTTCTTCTTAAGAATTTCTTCTCCCATGTGTTTAATATGCCTCTGTGAATTGAGTCACCACACATATACTCCGCTTGCCCATTTGGGGGAGTCTGGTACCGCTTGTAGAATGAGTTATGCTAAAGGTATATTTAGGGTGTGTCTGAAAAGACTGGGATTCGCACTGGTGCCATTATGGAGGAGCATAATGGGATGAAAAGATACCCTGTTTGTTATTCCATGTGCTTACAGAGGTTTGACTAAATACAGCGTGCTTCTTTCTGTTAAATGTTAAGCTAATTGTGTACTGTGTGTTTTTAGCTTGGCTAGGATGGGCCTTGATGTATTTCTTAGGAGGCCCAGTTAAGTAAAAACATTTTACTGATTCAGGTGCCATAAAATACCTGACTACAAACACTCCTATAAAAGACACAGTAGAGTTAATATCTCTAATCATGAAGATGTTTTCATATGTGCCACCTTTTTTAAAGTTACAAGGTAATTTGGAAAGTTCTTTTGAGAAAAATCAGTGGAATTGAGCAGGATGAAGCCATGTGCTGAAGCCAACCTTTTAAACCAAGTAAAAGATATAAGCTAGAAAACATTTCTTGTGAATTCTATTGCAAAATATTGCATGAGTGAATCTGCTAACGTAGTTTCAGAAATCTTAGCCATCTTACATCTTAATTAAACAGCAATTTTAGCTATCTGTGGAGTTGAACAGGGTATGAGTTGCCTTTACTACGGCATTTTCAAATTGTCATGTAAAACCCGACTTAGCCATACTTTCAAAATTTCACAGAACCTAAAGTCATTTCCTCTTCTAATTGAACAAACAACAAAATGACAAACCTGAAAATTGTCATACGAATGTGCCAGTGCATTGAGTTGCATACCACTACGCTGAGCCAGCTCATCTGGCACATTGGAGTGCATGTATGAATCATCAATTGTTAGGTAGAAGAGGTGCCTTAGAAAGTTAATTAGAAACTGGAGAGGACAGTTTTAAAGTCAGGCTTAATCTCTTTTTCTTGTAAAAGTATTAAAATGTGTGTGCAGTCTGGAGGGGGTTGTAATTTTTGGTTGTTTTTTCCATGTCTGGAAATAAGGAACAGAAATCTGGAAAAGCAAAACAAAGCAAAACAAAAAAAACACTAAAAACCTTGGCTGGCCATGGTTATTCCTCCTATGTTAGACTGTTGTTGTGAAACCTTAATGGCAGTGACTAACATGTTTTATCCATAGCAGTACAGAAATGGCATTTTTTTAAGATTACAGCCTGATTTCATTTAGGTTGTTCCAGGGAAAAGTATTGAGCATGCTACAAGAACCTCTTTAAGCTTTCTCCCTCAGCTATTAAAGCTGCTGTGCTCTTTCAAATATAAGGGCTTTCATTTGCACAGGGTGTCTTTGTCAAATTTGGCAAAAATCCCATTCCTTACTGTGCCACTTCTTACCGGGTCCTGTCTATATGAACGCATTACGGCATTTAGTAAGCTGAATTATGGTAAGCAGTTTGCAGTAGGCTGCTGTCAGCAATGTACGGTGCTACAAAAGAAAAGAGGGAGAGAAAGTAGTTAGCCAGTAGCCAAGTAGACCTGTGAAGAAATGTGAAGTGTGCTGTGGTCTGATGTGCCTGGAGACTTTTGGCAGGCATCCCAGCTCAGTTTTGGTTCTGGCTGGGTGTTCTTCATATGTTCCCTTTCTCTTTGCAGCCTTTGCGGCAGGGTGAGTAAGAGTGCCTCTTTGTGAAGACAGCGATCCCATTGAGTAGGCTTGTCATTTAAAACAGACACCTTTACCCCAGGAGTACAAGTCCCCTGTCACTCAGAAACAGCTCATTATATGTAAACGTAGCATGGGATTCTTTCTTCTTTACAACCTCAGTTAACCTTTCATCTGTTTGTCTGTCCCAAGTGCTATAGTCTTTAATTAAAGCTGTTGAGGATATGGCTAATGAGGGCTGCCCAGTGATTTGCCACAGCAGATAATGAAAATCCCAGGAGTAAGACTTCATTGGGTCCTGCGGGTATGCAGGCAAGCACCTTAGAGGTTTTTGAAGCTGATGTGACATCCTCACAAGAGTTTTTTGAAATTCAGAGTGTTGCCAAGTTACACTCTTGGCTTTCTCATTCCGCTCCGGTCTTGGAAATACTTGGCTCTACTTTTGTCCTTCTCATTTGTACCTCTATGGAAAGCCATTATATAGGCCAGTGATTTCTGAGCAGTGGGCTGTGTTCCTTAGCGCAGTGGCTGTTTGCAAGCTGTCTGCTCACATGGGCTGATTGCTGTCATCCTCCTTGCCATGTGAGGGAAGCAGAGCAGATGGGACCCCTTGCTCTCTTGGTCTTACTGGATGTGTGTTTGGCAAACGGTAACAGATGGTGATGACTGCTTCATAGAGAAGAGACACAAGTACCTCTTAGATTTACTTAGCTAAACTCTCATCCGTTATTAAACAAAGAAAATGCTTCCTGAGAGTGGAAGCAACAAAATTGCTAGTTTACCCATCTTAAAAACAAAATGAAGCCAAAACCCACAAACTCTTCACTTTCAGCTGCTTCTCTGAAGTTTTTCTCTAGGTGTTTTAACCAAAAAAACAATCGCATGCCACATGCAACAAGGTGGAATTTTCTTTGCTAGTCCAGCAGGTTTCTGTCATTTAAGAAAAATGCATGCTTGAGGCTGATTTTGTCCCTGCTGCATTCTCACATACTCACTTTGAACGGGCTTGCGGGCAACTCTTTCTGTTTATTTCTGTTCTGAACAGAAGGTTTGAATCCAAAACTTTTAGTCAAAATGACTTCAAATTGGGAATGTGAGAGCTAGTCAGTATCTTCTCTTCCAGCCTTGCCTTAGGTAAATCTTTTGTCTTCCTGTGTAAAGCCATTATGTAAAATAGATTAATATGTTTGCTGTTTGCCTATACACTGAAATTGTGAAATACCTGTGTTGAAGTGAAATGCCTATTTTAGGAGGGAAATGAAAAAGTGGTACAATGGCGCATGCTTCTTATGCAAACTAGAATGTAATATAGTAGCTAAAATGCCAACCTGTATTGTAGTAAAAGATAATAACTTGATTCTAATGATCCCCAAATTAAACCTCTATGTAAGAAGGGGCTGTTTGTGGTTGTAGTACTGCAGGTTCTGATCATTCTAATTAAAACTGGAAGGCGGTGTTAAGATGGGGAATGAGATCTGTAATCTCGCTGATAACTGATTGATCAGCCATGCTTTTACTTCTGATTTGGCCAGCAGCTTCGGCAGAATGAGTTCTAAGTTTGTCTCTTGCAGTTTGTTTTCTTGACTATGAAGAGAATTTTTTTTGCTGAAGTGAAATGTTGGATTCCTTTCTTTCTATTAGCACTACAAGGATGTCGGCTGCATTTTCTTAGGATCACCCATTCTGTTGTCAAAATGAAATCCTTTACCCTTTCCTCACATTGTGCATGAGGAGGCAAGATATGCCTGCAAGTTCTCAGGTTATACTTCAGTGTGTGGGTGGTTTTCTGTCCCTTTTCTGCCATTCATCTTGCACAGAAAAAATCATTAAAAGCTGAGAATTTATTACGGTAGAGAGATAGAAAGTTGAGGCCCTCTTCCTGCAGAGTGCAATGTACAAGATTACTTACTCCAGTGGGGTCCTGAGGAGGTTCACTGAACTGTCTCAAAGCAAAACTAGGATTTTGAATTATTTTAGTTTAATAATAAAAATCATTATTAATGCACATTGAAGTATTATTCACTGGATTTTAAATAGTTTGCAGTAAAATGAATGTTCTGGATTACTGGGGGAGGGTGCGTGTAATAAATCTCCCTGGCAATTGTAAAGTAAACTCTTCAAATAACCTAGTTCAAAAGAAAGACATTAATGTAAAGAGAAATATTAAGCATGACTTTTGTGATGAGGCAGGTGCCACGGAAACACTGGTAGTCTTGCCCCTAGTCTTAGGGCTTCCAGGTCAAATACTACCATGTAATACCATGCCAAAAAATGATCAGATATGAGAAATAATGATTAATTCTTGCATTGGTGAACTCATAATGCTGTACTTGGAAGCAAGTCAGAAAAAATTTGGCTGCAAAAGCAATTCCCTGAAGTGTGGTGGTAGTTATTTACTCAGTGCTGGTGCTGGCACACCGACGTCTATTTAGAAGGCTAGATTTGATCTCCAGATGTAAGGTCTTATTTCTGGTTTTCTAACTAAAGAAAGTGAAAGAAGCAGTGCCTGTGAGGACAGATGGTCCTCTTGTATATCTAATCAAATGGGAAATACTGCCCAGGCTTTCTGGGAGAATTGTATTTAACCTTGACCACCACAGTTCATGTTTTTAAGCAACAAGTATGTCTTGTTCCCTTACTCACATAAAACATGCGTCATGACAGAATATTAGCTGTGGACAATACAAACTTAGAATAGAATCCATAAGCCTAATCTAAGGAAGAAATTCCGTATTTGCTTGTATCCCACTGACTTCTAAATGCCTGTTAAGTCTTTCTTGGAATGGATTGCCTACCTGAAGTAGGGCCTTCTGCCATAAAGATCTAAAACTAACTGATTTAACTAACTCCTTAATTTTTTCATTCTTCTTCTCCCTTCCTTTCTGTCTTTCCTGTGTGCCACTGAAATATCTTCTCCTCTGTTCATTTAAAACCTAGATCTCATCAAATACTTCCCAGTTGTCAAGTCCTGAGCCAATAAAGCACTGTGGGAAGTCAGCACTCTTCCAGTTGGCAGAGGTAAAGTTATACCCATTAGCGTCACAGTGGGAAGATGTGTGTATCTTTTCCCCCAAAAAGTATGAATTGTGTAAGGCTTGCTCTAGTATCAAATTTAGTATTTCCAGAAGCATAAATTAGTAAATAATGGAATAGCAAGAGAATTAGGCAGTGGCAGTGGCCGCAGGGACCTAGCTTTTCTTCATATGCTTTTTATTTTGCATAGTTTATTGGAGACAGCACAGAAAAGGTTATGCTGCTTTTTAGAAAAAATAACCTTATAACTATAATAAAAACAATGCTCAGGACAATAGCAAAGACAAGAGACAACAGCATTCTTCTTAATGAGGAGCTGAATACCAGGATTCAAAAAGTAAAGCTTTGTAATGAGGACTGGAAGGTGCATTGCTGAATGGGGACCAAGAATAAGAAGAGAAAAGTAGACTTTGAGATCATCAGGAAACTGTGTGAAGAGTTGGAAGTTGAAGCAGTGTATTAAGTTCTGAAATTGGCAGCTGTCAGCAGCTTTCCCAAAAGTCCTAGAAATTCTCTGAGTCTTAAATATAACCTTGTAGAGGTCTCCCCTTTGATATGTACGACTCACCCAAAAACCTTTGAGGCTTGGTGTGCAAATATTCTTCTTGATTGAGGAATTACCATTGCAGGTAAATAAGGGAGGATGCTAGTACCTTACTTGTACATTTTTTTGCTGGTTTTGGGGTTTTTTTGGGTGTGTTTGTTGTTGTTGTTGTTGGGGGGGGTGTCTTTTGGGTTTTTTTCTTCTTTCTCCCTCCAAAGCCACTTCCTATTCCTGTGAGGAAGGTGGTTCTCTGGTCCCCATCTAGTGGCATCCAGCCATATATTCTTGCTGGTGAAGTTAATCCCTCTCAGGGAAAATGTGGAAGCACTGAAATAAAAATATTTCATGCCTTGTTCCAAGGATAGTAATGCTACTGTCTGACTCTATAGGAACTTATATAAGTGGAAGAAAACCTGCTTTACCCTACAGGCCGTCCCTGGCAGTAGCAGGGTTTGTGGGTGTGTGCTATGGTGCCAGCAGTACCTATGCAGGGGTGATCAGTGATCCGTAAGAGCATTTGACTGTTGCATCCCTGGGACAGCAGAAAGGCTGGTAATATTGAGTGAGGGACACCAGAAGTTCTTGAGGTGTCCTCTTACAGGACAGCAGCAGGCTTTGAGTAGTGCTGTTCTAGAGTAAGGCTGTTGCTGAGTGCAGCTTGACTTTTGGAAGTCAATATAAGAAGTTCTGATGTGACTGTGGAGTTTGCAAAGCCCTAATTTGGGGGAAGGACAGGTACTTGTCCACAGGAGTGCAGAGTTTGTACTGCAGTTGGTGGGAAGAGCGAAGCTAAGTCTGGCAGCATCACTTTTGCTTGTTGGACAGGTTTCTGTGATCTCTCTCTCAGTGATTGCTCAGATGGATTCCTACAAGCCTAATTTAATATACAAAATGAATGTGTTAAAGGCTCTGATTCAACCTGAGAAAAACATGGCAGATGTGCTAAGCACATCCTCCTTGTCTCTAGCTCTTGTAGGACGTTAGTGCTATTGACATTTTTTTTTTTCCAGATTTGGAGATCTGTGTAATGTTGGATTGTAATTGGGTAATAAAATGTGAGAGATTCAGCCTAAATTTTCAGGCAGCAGTTCAGGACCTGGTTTGGATCATCCCAAATAAACTGTGTTCATTATCACCTCGAGGGCGTCTTTGGTTTGCAAGTTTATTTGGCAGACGTCTGTGCCATGCTGCTGTAACTCCAAACTGCAGATGCGGTGCACTGGAGGGCACTGGACTGCTGTCTCCACACTGCTGGCATGGCAGGGGTCTGGTGCGTGGGAGCCTGTCTGCTTCAGCACACCACACTGCTCTGCCTCTCCTTCATCTCTCTGCTATGCAGATTAACGAATTTTATCTTTTTTTTTTTCTCCCCATCCTTCCCTATGCCCTCCTTTTTGATATTTCACAGCATGTTACAGATGGTGATAAAATAAAACGCAGAAGTGGGTTAAATTATTTTCTAAAAAATTCTGAAAATTTCTAAGTTTCTAAAAATGGTTGGAGCAGCCGCTCTGCAGTCTGAAGCCTGGGAGGCTGTTGCTGATCAGCTCTGCTGAGTCTCTTGCTGTGCCTAAATGCATGCTTTGTCTTTAGCCTTCAGTGCGGAGGCATGAGAGTGAAGGGAGACAGTGGTGGGGGTGCGCATCGCCTCCACAAGGCGAGGAGGCCACTTCTGCCGCAGCGTGCTAACAGCACGAACAGCGCTGGGTTGTAAGCGGCGTTTGGAGACTTGAGCTCCAATGGTCAGAGCCTGGGAGATGCTGTGAAGAGCTGCAGCTTCCAGGAGATATAGAGATACGGCATTGTTAACCTTTTTTGTTTATTTCCTGTACGGCAATGATGGGATGATTTCTTCAAAATCAACTTTGCAGGCCCGTGTTTGTTGAGAGCAATGAAAACTGAGTTTGGGGGGACAGGGGGACCTAAAAATGTTGTAAACACTTTAGATCCCCAGTCCCTAGAACTACCCCCCTTTCTGAGGAAGCAAGTGTAAGAAACCTGCAAGCCTGATCAGAGATTATGAGATATGTCCTTAAAAATAGAACATTTTCTTCTTCATACTAATGGCTAATCCTGAGACTGATCCTTTTAATTTGTTTAGAAAAAGATCATTTCTTTGGACCTAGCTCAAAACTAACACGAAACACTCTGAAGTGTTGAAGAGGATCACGAACTGATACAGGAAAAAGATTCTGGACTATAATCAGCTACCTGCTTGCCAGACAGCCTCCTGTACTCTGAGGAGCAGTAAAGGTTATCAAAGGCTTGAGGGCTCTTACTTCACTTTGGTTTCAGAGTATCACTTTTATATGAGTCACACAGGACACCAACAGGCAGTGCCATAGCCTGACAGGAGTAACTTTCTTAAGCTATGACAACGAAATGATTTTGCAATCAAATGTCCAACTAAGCCTTCAAAAACACCACTAGCTGGGTTGCATGCTGATGTAGGTTGGTGCTTAGCTGCTGGAGTCCGTTTGTGTGAGCGAGCATGTGCTTCAGTTCATCCTACTCTTCAAAGGGCATTCTGACAAGATCATCCCCAAATCTGGAAATAGCTTCTAGTGTCTGATGGTATTATCCACCAGAGCAATGGTGGAGCAGGTTTTTATTTATAACAGTGTGCACAGGTCTGTAATACTTTTTCAGTATATAATCTTCTGAATGAATTTTGGGAAGAGGGAGGAAATAATCCATTCAAAAGCTGTGTGGTAAACATAAAAGAATTGTGCTGGTAAAATAATGTTTTTCTTTTTTTCTCCCCCTCTTTTTTTTCTTTAGATTTCTTCAAGTACGTCCCATTCAGGTCCTTCTGATTTAACAAAACAGTGTGGAACATCAGCATTATTTCAGCTGGCAGAGGTAATATATAAAATACTGGTGAGTAATTACCACAGGTGCGGTGGGGTGGAGAAGTTAATGATGTTGATTGCCGAAGTCTGGAAGGCAGAACAGTGCTATAGTTATAATTACACTGTTGCTTATAGAAGCATAAATTATCATGGCTTGGGTGCCACAAGTCAAGATTTCCCCAGCCTAGCCATCAGCTTGGAGGTTTCTAAGAGTCTGTGCAGCAGCTGAGAAGCACCAGTCCATGGTGGCAAAGGGACTTTCCAGTCACCATTGACACTGTTTCAGTTCCTGGTTTTAGGGTTTAGGATTTCGACTGGTTTGGCTGGGGAGGCACAAAGAGTTGAGAGAGAGGGCTGGATTAGTCAGTTACTCAGGTTAGGACATTGCCATTACAAATTCCTGTTAAAGGTCACAAGTTGCTTTCATTTATTTTTGCTTTTCATGACTACTGTTTTTTGAAGTGGGAATAAACAGGCCAATAACTTACATAGAAACTCTATGATACTCGCAGCGCATCCTCTTGGCAACAGTTAAAACCAATGGCCTTTTAGGGAAGTGTTATATTTGTTCTGTTTCTAAGCTTTTTTTTTTTTTTTTAAGCTTTCCCAATCTTAAAGACTGTGAATTGCAAGTCTATTATTTAGAGCTCACAAAACAAGCTGCTTTTTTGTAGCCATGTCCTTAGCCCTCTGTACTGTTGGCTACTGCAGAAGAAGCAAAGGTATAAAGAAAAACAAAAATCCATTGGCAAAAGGGGGTGTGTGTTTAATAGACAAAATATTATTACTGTCCAATGAGTTGCATTTTAAAGATTCATCTTTAGTTTTTGAAAATCACAGGCTATGTTAACATTGCAGTGCAGTAAAAAAGTCACAGAAGTACCTTTGTACCAAGAACCCACCTCAGCATAGTTGTGGGGTTCTCCTCTGCATAATTTAACCTGCTTCCTAATAGACACTGTGCTGCCCAATCTCCAGTGTTTTCAGTGCTCAACCTAGCTTGACCTGAGCCAGATCAGGAGTTTCCCCTCTGTGCAGCAAGAATTTCAGAAACTTTCTACAAAGCGTTCTGTCATTGGTGTTATGCTCATACATATATCAGTGTAAGAGGTATTTTTAGTTTGCAAGGAAAAAATGCCTTACCGATTTGAGAAATCTAAAATTGACCTAAAGGGAACCCAGTGATCTGGAGGGTACACCCATACTGACCACATGGCCCGTGGGCTGAGCTGCAGGATAGGGGAACTCCTGATGTGTGGTTCAAAGCAAGCCTCTTCCATCTGGTTTTGCTCCAAGTGGCTGTTTGGTTGATGTTTGTTTCAAAAACAAAGTAGCACTGGGAATTCGGCTTCGGGGCTTTGAGAGGGGAACAGTAAGAAGAAGAAACCATGTCTTCCCAAGGGCGACTGCTTGGTGCTGTGAAGGACTACCCTCTGTAGCAGTGTGACCGTAGCTTGTAAGTGATCTGAAACAAAGAGGATCTTCCAAGACAGTGCTGCAGGAACATGGCAGTTTGAGGACCTTGTTACAGCTCTTTTTTTGAATGTTGCTGTTCCTCAGACAGTATGAGGGTTTTGGTTTTCATTAATGTTATCTCCAGGAGGAGATAACCATGGCAACCACTGCTGCTTTGCAGTTCTTTGCAAAATAAGTCTGTGACATGAGAGGAAAGATTTGGAAGGCTTTTTACTACCTTGCAAATTATTTTGCACATTCAAGTAAAAGAAAATAATCTTGATTACTGAGACTTAATTAACTCCCCCCACCCCTCCCCCTCCTTCAGGGCCATTTGAAAGACGGAGGAAAGAATTGTGTATAGTGACATTTGGGAGCTGAAGGGGGTATGGATGTGAGATTTCAAATAACTTGTCTGTGGCAATAGTGAGAGATACTGTATTGTTCTGTTGCGTTTAGGGTATTCTGAAAATCAGTCTAGGAGTAGGTTTCCAGGTTATGTAAAAGGTACTTAAAGGATCATGGAAACACCACTGAGATCAGTTGGAGTCTTTTTCTATTAGAGCAGTAGAACCTGCCAGCCTTATTCTAGGACTTAGCCATCATAACGTCGCATCAGTTTCAGTAGGGCTTCAGTATCTTTTTCAGTATTGTCTTTTAGCATAGTTTGCTTTCCTGAACTAAGACGCCAGAAAGATTCCCTGTGTGATGCTCCTGTTAATATAGGTAAGTAATGTTAACAGTTGATGTTTGTTTCATGGGACTATTTTTAAACTCGTTTTAGATGTGCCTTGCTTCAGAAGGAGTAAAAGTGAAAGAACCTGGGAAAACAAAAGTGGAAGCAGCAGATGATGTGGGAAGGGAAGTTCCGGAGGAAATGGAAGTAGAAGAACTGGAGAAAACAACAATAAAAGACTCCTGTAAAGGAAAAATAGAACAATCGGAGACAGAGAAAATGCAAAACCAGGATGAGACAAAAGCTGAGGAATCTGACACTGCAAAATGCAGAGATTTTACTAGTCTTGCAATGGAGAGCAGTCCTTTTGAGAGAAATGATAACACAAAGGATCTCACATGCTGTTCTCCAGAACTCTCAATGGGCAGCATGAATATCCTCGGGCTAAAGCCAGAAAAGATAAAGAAGAAAAAGAAAAAAAATAAGTTGGACCGGCACACAAATGAAAAATCCACTCCCAAGAAACCTTGTAAAAAGAGGCAGTCCTCTGAGTCGGACATTGAAAGTGTAATGTATACAATTGAAGCCGTTGCAAAGGGGGACTGGGGTGCCGAGAGACTCGCGGAAACTCCCCGCAAAAAAGCCCGCCCTGTCTCAAATGTGAAGGGAAGTGTGTTGGATACAAAATCACCAAAGAAAAAAGTGAAATCGAAAGAGAAGAAAACATCAAAGGAGAAACCCATGGAGACCACCAAAGAATCAAAGCCTCCCGATTTCCTTAGTATTGCAGCCAGCAAGGAAATACCCTGTGAGGCTTCTGATAACATTAAAGTGGAACCACTGACACCAACAGAGGAGGTGGTACCCCAAAGCTTACCAGGACAGGTCAAAACTGAGGACAGTGACTGTGTTAAAAAGACAGAAACCTGTGGCTCCAGGAAATCGGAGAGATCTTGCAAAGGTGCTCTTTATAAAACTCTGGTGTCAGAGGGCATGCTCACATCTCTGCGCGCTAACGTGGACAGAGGTGGGTGGCTTTGAGTGTTTCATTTACAGCATGAACCGCAAAAGCCTGCCTGGAGTGGGAGGAAAAGCAAAAGTCCATATTTAAGCTGGAGTTTGAGCAATGCGTGATGGGAATGCTGTGTCTGGTCGCCTGAGGTGCTGAGGGCAGGTGGAGGGGATGAACTCCATGGTCCAGGACAGGTCTTCTCAAGTCCTGCCACTGTCTATGTTCCTGCTTACCTCACAAGCTCTTTTTGTCTTTCATGATCTGAGATTTAGCTTCTTGACTGAAGGCTGTGTTGGTTAATTTGTTAGCCTGCTGATAGATGTGTGCAGGACTTGTGTTGTATGTAACCCTGAACAACTAGTTTGTTTCTTTATAAACAACTCTGGTGGTTGTGAGCATAGTTCTCGGTCCTCCAAGAGGCAAATGTGTTGTGCTTCCACTTTGGATGTTAGTTTTGCTGCAGGTGGTGAGTGAGAACCCTTTACCTTGTGGAAAGATAAATTTGACATAATTTCTGGAAGCTTTCAGTGACATGTCTGGAAATGTATTTCTCCAATTAGTAGATTTATATGTGTAATTAGAACAGTCAGAAAAGAAAAAGATGTTTGTAATTTAGGGAATTTTACTACTGTGAATCTACTCATCTCTTTCTTCTCCTTTATACCTCTAGAGATCCTGACTTTAGAGGTAGTAGAAAAACTGGGCGGGGGGGTGGGGGGAATAGTTACCAATACCGTCATTATCTAGTTTAAAATAAATAAATAAATGTTCCGTAACCCCTTCAAGAAGGTCAAGCATCATAAGTTCCAGTACTGAATGGGTACACAAGTTCCTTCTGAGCCCACTTTGTTTTAGCACATTTTTCTAAAGATGAGAAACAATTTTTTGCCTTCATCCCAGGAAAAAGAAGCTCAGGGAAAGGCAACTCCTCAGATCATGAAGGATGCTGGAATGAAGAAAACTGGGCTTTTTCCCAAAGTGGAACAAGTGGGAACAAAAAACTGAAAAAGCCTAAGCCAAAGGAAGAGTTTGTTTTTGGGTAAGTTGTGGCTTAACACTGTTCAGTTTTAGTTAGGTCATCCTGGTAAAGAGGGAGTCCTCCTCATTGCAGCAAGTGGACTGCATCCAACACCCAAATAATCACAATTAGACAGAATTCCTGAGAATTACAAACCCCGCTGGGCTGAGTCATGCTGTAGATACCTGTCGTTTATATACCAAAGTAATTCCTTTGAAATCTTTCCTGGTTTACACTACTGTAAACAGATTTGAATGACATTATTTGCTCGCTTCTCAAAAAAAACATGCAATATTTAACCGCTCAAGAGGCAATGAAGAGGGTTACTTGTATTTTCAGAGCACTTCGCAAGCAGTATTTAAAGCTCTGTGTAGGTGTTCAATCATCATAAACAGAATTAGACTAGAAAGAATAGATCTCTCTGCCCACTTGGAGAGATTGCTTACAGAGGAAGAGTATACAGGGTTCTAATATTGGCAAATAATTATGATAAAGATATAATTTTTCCATTGTAGAGACAAGATATTTAAACTGCTCATGTACACCATGAAGAAATTAAATATATCAGAAGAATAATTAGTGATTACAAATGGATTAAAATTTAGTAAGGCCATACAGAATTACTTTTCTAGTGTGTAAATAACAATTTTTGTCAGAGTATTACAGATTGATTTATCTGCAGGCGTCATTGTTAAATCTGCTTAGCCATTCATACTTACTTGCAAATTCTTGAAGATTTCCAATTATCTGAATTAAAATTAATTAAATGAAAAATGAAAATTAATTAAAAAGGAGTAGATTTTCCACACTTCATGCTTAAAATTGTAATGTGTTTCTTATTGTGCAGGCTTGCAGTAGCCTTTTTTATAACCTAGTCTATGTGAAATTTAGCTGCAGCTCACTTTACAGCAAAGACATTAAATTGATGAAAATCTCTAAGTCTTGTTTGCTTGGAGTAGTCAAGAAAAAATAATGGAACACTTCCTGTATTTTTACTACATTGTAAAAAGAAAAGTTTAGTAAATATTTTTTAAATTTAAATTGAAAGATTGAAAACTTTTTACACCTAATGGTGTGAAAACTGGATGCATCTCCTAGCCAAAAAAAAAAAGTAGTTACAAATGATTTATTCAAAGTAGCTAGGAGAATTGTGTAAGTAATTAATTGATTCAACAAATACTGTTCTACCGTCATTAGCTGGCTGGATGGGGAAAATACCTGTTTGCCAATCTTGCTGCTTGATTCAGTTGTGTCATTAATGAATATTATTTAATGACTTCTGTAAAGGCAGAATTGATAATTTGTGGAGCGTAGGTGCTGGAGAAGGTATCCATTATCCCTGTTCATTGCACTGCCTGATCTTCTGGCTACCTGAAGAGCTGATTTTACTCCTACCTGCTTCTCCTATCTCTTTCTGCTCCCTTCAGGATCGCCTTTCAGCTTCATTTTGTGTGTGTGTCGGGGGGGAGGGTCCTCACCCCTTTGGAATTATGTCTTTCTCCCTGTGTCGTCTTACCACCTTCTCCATCAGTAGTTGCCTACACTTCCCCGGTAGTCCCTGTCAAGTATGCTTTGTCCACATGCAGTCCACTCCTTTGCTCTGCCTGCATGTATATCCTGGCAGGACTAGGCATGAAGACCTCAGCTCAGCTATGTGTCTAACCAGGCTTGTGAGATGCTCTGAAAATTCATGACAATGTGAATGATTTTTTTTTTTTAAATAATTAAACACTGACACAGTGATAGCAGCACTCTCCATTGCCTCCATGTCGCACAAGCTATAAATTACTAGGCAGGATGGCAGCTCGTCTGCTTTCAGGGTAGGTCCTTCCTAATCGAAGCTGCAGCCCCTCATACGCCGTTGGGGCAAGAGCCAAGGCAGGTGACAGCAGGCAGTGGGAGAGGAGCTGGGGCAGAGGATGGAATTGCGTGACAGCTGTCGGAGCAGAAAATCAGCTTGTTTTGTGGTTGTCAGGGAACATCTGCATGGAAGAGTAAGGTAGCAGTACCGAGCACCACTGATGTCAGATGTCTTTGTGATTTAAAAACGAACCAAAACATGAGTGTGCCCGCGCACACACAAAAAAACCCCAAACAAACAAGCAAACCTCACCATGCACACAGTCTGCCAAGAGCCAAGGCTGGATTTTAAGTTGGAAGATTGCTTACCGAAAGAAGTAATGATTACAGAGATAAAACAAAGTATCATTCTATGTACCAAAGCTTTCAGAATGTAATTTGTTTGAAGTGCTGCTTCAGAGGGCAGAGAGAAATGCCACGTTTCTTGTGATACTTCCAAGAGCATGGTGTGTAAGGACCATCCCTCCAACAGTCATGTCAAATTCAGGTTTTCCGTAGAAAACAGAATTAAAGACGAGTAAAAGGTGTCATTGTTCAGCTGTCATCAACAGTGCTATTTATAACCTGCCTAGCTGCGCACTGCCTTTTATTAAAATAAAATTCCTTCCTGTGCTCCTGCCCGGCTGCAAAAATTTGCTGGAACAGGGTGCTTATACAAGACAGCGGAGACGTTACAGCCAGAAATGGCATGCCATACCATCCTGTTCAAGTGGTTTGCTTTAATCTGGCTATTAGGAACAACGATAGCATCTCTGTGGATTTCCTGAGTTGTAGGTAATATAGTTACAGTCATTCAGGTTGGGCTAAATTATGAGGGATGTTGAATTTCCTGAAAGCATGAGCTAGTTGCATTTTTTTATCTTGCAACAGATAAAATATGAGGGAAGGAAATATAATCCCTCAGAACAAATACAAAGCTAATTTCTACCCCAAAGCATCCGTTTTTAGAATATCCTCAGAAGACTGAATAGTTTAACATTTATCTTCTGGTTTGAATTGTTCTTGTTTTAATTCCAGTGTAAGGACTTTTATGTGAAGTTATTTTATTGGTTTGTTTATTTATTGGTTTTATTGTCTTTTTTTATTCCCCTCACAGAACAGACAAATCTCCTGTATGAATCTGTGCAGCAAAGAGATGTCATCAGCGTGACATCATTTTTTTTTTCTAATTTTAATATATGCAACTGTTAAAATCAATTTTTACTGAGTTACGAATGCAGAAGCTGGAGTGTACAATCTCCTCCCAAATTTGGATTAACATATACTAGTTTGATGTTTACACTGTGTGCGCACTTACCTCTTTCCCCCACTCTCTATGTAGATAGGTGTGTATATACGCACACACGCTCCTGAACAATATATTTTTTTCTCCAGAAACGGAGTTACATTTAATTTGATTGGTTTTGTTTCCCCTTTAGCTTAGCAAGGTTGGAAGAAGAATTTGAAAAGAAATTCAACAGCCTCCCTCAATACAGTCCTATTACCTTTGACAGGAAAAATTCAGCTGTTCCAAGGAAAAAGAGAAAGGTTGGAAGCGGCTCATCTGAACAACCAAAATCCAACAAAGGTAAATTACCGTGTGCAATACGTTCTTAAGCAACAACAATGCTACGACAAGCTCAGGAATTTGTATTTTCTTAATTCACTGTTATATGTGAAAAGCGTGATGTCAAAGAAAACATTTTTCTGGCACTGAAGGTAGTTGGTTCTCACCTGGGTTAGTTTTCAGGCTGTACTCTTGACTCCTGATTTTTCATGCTGAGTAGAACTGGTTGGAGTTTGTACATGAAATATATTCCTCATAGCAAGCAAATTTATCAAACACATACATATTTGTGAGGTAAGTGAATTTGACAAGTTTTCCCAGGAGAAAATGGGGAAAAAAATGGCAGATGATCAAAAGGTTACATTTTGACATTTTTCAAAACATAGTTTTATGCCGGTTTGCATTTCACTGTAGTTTTAGGCTCTATAAATTAAAACATAAGATACCAGATATGTCTGAATGAAACATTTGGATTTTTTTTTTATCAAGATTTTAACTCTCTATCACAAGTTTGGAGAAAAAATGTGCTGACGTGTTAAAAAAAGGTTAGAGGACAGGAAAAGCAATTCCATTCCCAGCTCCGTTGCTGAGGCTCTTGGAGGGAGAAACGCATGACACATTTGGCTGGTTTATATACAAACAACTTGTGACACAGTTGTGGTAGAGAAGTGAGAATACGGTAGGGAAAACTACTTTTAGACTGTGGCAGAAATACTGATGCATACATACGGTACAGAAGCATCACAAAATGAAGAAATGACATACCAGTAATCCTACAAGATAAAAGGATGCTCAAAAGAATCCTCATTATGCACAGTTCACAATGTGAAGCTGGTTTCCTCTTACGCTACTACAGTAGTTCCACTGACTGACAGGTTTTCAGATCTAATACTACGATTTTAGCCAGGTGACCCTGGATTAGATCTATGCCTTTTGAATGCTTCACAGATAATCACATTACAGTATGCAGGATTGAGCAGCTGTTCTTTCCTAGTGCATGCCAATTTTGGTATTGACTTTTTGTATTTATATAATTAGATGTGGAACAGTCATTTCTGCAAAATTAGACTTGTGCTAATACCAAGTGAGTTCTGACTTCAAATGCCTTTCATTTTTTTTATGGTATATATTTAACAGAACTTCAGTGAGCATGAATGAATTGCTTTAACTACTGTGTTATCATGCTGCAATTAAGCGACATCTGTTGGGAACAAGATCTCCTCATCTGGCAGTTGAAGTTGTAATAGCAGCTCCTTGGATTTCTCGCTACAGTGTTTACCTGTTCAAGCGTCTGTATGTCTAAAGATTTTGCAGACCCTACAGTGTTTGGGAATGGCACGCTAGAATGCTACCTCAAGTCGGGTAGCCCAGAACTGCGTTCCACTTTTGGCTAGGTTCATACGTGAGAACTTTAACTTCTGTCCTTGTTTGCATCACTTAAAAAGTTTAGGAATATATTCGGCCATGTCTCAAGGGAAGGTGAGAAACATAACTGCAGGCAGGTTACAAACCTGATACAAGTAGTTTTGGCACAGCCCTGCGGAGGAGGCCATGGAGCATTTGCCTCTAGCTTTAAACTAAGCCAGCAGACTTTGCACTGAAGCAGATGGTAAACAGTCACAAGAACTTTTCTACCAACTGAGCTGTGGGGTTGCAACAAACAGCCCCAGGGCAGGAATGTCTGATTGTGAAACTGCTGTTTCTGTAGTGAACATCTAACTGCAGTCCCCAACTGAATCCAGACCAGACGGAGCTGGCGATACATGCTCCTCATTTCAACGAATGTTAAATTCGCTCAAGTTAGATGGGCAAGCTGTCAGCCTGTGTCAGACATTCCAGCTCCCTGGAAGTGAAATTCAGCTCTCAAGAGGTAGCTGAAAAACTTTTCAAAAAAACCATTTCTCTTTTGTAAAAGAAAGATTGCTAAAAAGTAACTATTCCATGGCAATGGATCGATTTTCTTTTGCTGTATTTTGTTAGGATGCTTAAAATTAGGATGCGAGTTGTGGATTTGAAATGACCTGAACCAAATTGCATACAAGCAAGCTTACTGGCTTAGTAGGGAAACTGTTCCAGCCGAGCCAAACATTCATTAAGCTGAATCCTCAATTTAATTTGTGGTGTAGTGACGGGCCATTCAACCTCGTCATGCTGTTGGCTCGCCTGTAAACTGGCGAGTCTAAAGACGGTTAGAGAATACTGACCTCCAAAGGTGTTAAGCATACAGGTCTGCAAACTAGGCTCCTGCAGGTATTGCAGGAGATGAAAATGGCATAGTGTGCAAAATGATAGAGGTTGGTTTGGAATGGTTCTGGGTTTTTTGAATTATCGTGGTTTTTTTTTACACCACCAGAATTAAACAAAAGTAACATCTTATTCACGCAATGTGATGAGCGTGAACCGTGAAGGGTCAGTATAGTCTTATGGGTGTGACTGTGTTGGGATGTAGGAGTCCTTAACTTCGCTCTGCTGTGCTCTGCATTACCATATCATGTGGAGTTGTTTCTGCTGCTTTGCTCTTCCTTGGGGTTGTCTCTCTCTGTAAGGTGATTAGAAGAGATGTCCAGCGCAAATAGTGCCTACTAGTGGTTGGAGCCTCAGATGATAATCACTAGGGGTAGGTTTAGTAAACGCTCTTTAAAGTCATTCCCTGCTTTTTCTGAATGAGCATGTTCAGGATCATAAACCTCCCAGGCATTCTCAGTTCTCAGATAAGTACTTAATCTTTGCAGTCTACAGATCAGTGCTTACTAAATTACATTTAAAATTTGGAAAATAATTTGGAGTGCTGCACACTAAAATGTCCCTAGGATGTTAGGTGAATAAAACTGGAGAAATAGGGTGTGTTGATGGTTTTGGGGTGTTCCCAACCCCCCACCCCCCAAACTAGGGCTGTATGCCTTAGTATGTTTTACTTTGGAGTAAATGGTGCCAGATTGTTTTTTCTGTCAAATGTACCTATACCTACAAGAGGCCTGATCTGGTACCTAACCCAAACAGCCAGGATTGTCAGGATGTTTTCTTAATCCTAAGTGGAAAACAAGTAGGTCAGTGCCCACTGACTCTTTCTGTTGTGCTTGTCATGTCCAGTCCTCACTTCAGCCAGTTCTTTTCATATAAAAACACAGGAAGAACCCTGTAACGTGAAAGCTGTTTCAAATCCGCATGTACAAGGGAAAATTTGAACTTTCTTAGATGAGAGGCAGTTTTTTCCCCCAGAGCTTTCCAAATTGTCCAAATTTTGCTCTCACTGACATTAATGGGGGTCGTTCTTCAGTGGGAGCAGGACTGAACAAGCCATAATGCTTTGGCAAATTCTACCTCAAGCATCTTGAATTGGGAGTGTGCAGATACAATAATAATGTCACAAAATGGCTGAAAATACTGAATCTTTGCAGATGGCCTGCTCCGACATTTGCTGGAGCTGTGACTGATTTCTTCTTTTTTCTTCTTTCCAATGGCATGTGTGCCAAAACATCCCACCACACAGAAGTCAGCAGTCTGCAGTGAGTCACTAACCCCCTTGTATGCAAAAATGAGCAACAGGCAGAGTTATTATTTCTGCCTTGTGCTGTGAAGAAATGCTCACTTATACACTAAGCACTTCACTAACGCTTTCATTTTGGGAAGGCAAGGAAAGGAATGCATAGTGTGCTTTTATTTGGGAAAGGGATTGTCTACAGTTTTTTTGGTCTGTGGCCTCTAGGACTAGAAATAAAGCGTCAGCTTAAAGTGGATGCTGCTTTGTGGCATTCCTCTTGGTCTTAGATCGGGGGTTTTTTTGGCTCAGTTCAAAGTGTTCAGATGTCTGGAGAACTCATGCCGTAATGTTCCAAAGATCATGACCTAAAAATACAGCATCTTCCTCCTGAGAGATGCAGAAATGCACAAACAAATCTGTTTGTCCTGGTTTTCTTACAAACATGTTGAAGTGTTCTCTATTTGATCAGGCCCTTTAAAATAGGGAACTTTGTGAGAGCAGGGGGAGCATATGCCCAGAAAGGAGGAGGAAATGCACTTATGGTTTGTTACGTATGGTGGGTTCATTTTCTTGCCTGCTGCTTCCCCAAGCAGCTGCCATTGGCTGTAGCAAGCATTCCCAGGATGAAACCCGTACTGCCCTCAGTGAGCACAATGGGTAAGCAGGTGGTTAAATCCTGTGGCAACTGCTGAAGTGATAGGGAAGGGAAGAGTCATGTAGAATATTTCCAATAGAGAACAACAAGCAGGAGAAAAGGACTTGCTTTACACTTGCAGATGTCTGTATAACAATAGCAAGTAAACTAACATTGAAAGCTTTTTCAGCTTTCCGTAGAACATCGCATCCAGGGTCCGATGCCTAACAGCAAGCCTTTTAGGTTAGTTAGGTTTTTCAGTCATGGGTTTTCTCTGGATTGAATGTTGACAAGTGGCATTTGTTCAAGTCTCTGAGTACTTGCCTGCTGTCCCCATGAAGCAGGTGTAGCCCAACCAGCCCTCCTGTAAACTCCTGCATGGGTGAGTGTGCCTAAATTTGCCCCTGGGGCACTGCTAGTGAGAGCCTGAAAAGGGATATTAACTCTGTCCCAGCCAAAACCAGCACATGATCTCAGGAATGCCCCTTCAGCCTTTCCTACATGCAGATGTCCTCTCTGGTCCAGGCTATATTTTGCCTTCTCCGTATTGGTTTAGTTTAGTTAATTTCTATGAAGAGAAAAGCTCTGGTTTTCAAACCTGAATATGCCATGCAAAGATCCTGTATCTGGCAGTTCATTGGCTTAGGCCTTAACCTAAAGGCAGGATGGGAAGTGGCCATTTTCAAAGAACCCCCAGATAGTCTGTTCGGTAATTACTAGACAATTTGTATGTGTAAGTGTGAGAGTGGCTGTCATTTGGCTTCTCACAGAAGACAGTGAGCGTATCCTGTAGTTAACTCTAAGTAGTTCAGGCAGGGAGTGTGGACGAAGTTTCTCATGGAGTCAGAAGTTATATTCTCAGGTCTGAGTATGACATGTTGACTTATTTAGCTACTAGCCCATCTTTGCTTTCACTGCATTCATGGCCAAAGACAATTCAAGTGTCAGTGGGCACTGTCCTCCAGGAATAACAGCTGAAAGGGTAGGAAATTGGAAGTTTCCTTATGAAAAGGCAGCTTCTCTTTTGACCCCACTGAAGTCAATGTCCTTGGATATTCCATTTGGGACCAAAATTTTACATGCAAGTGATGCGTGCCTTGGAGTACCCTATGTATCGCAGATACAAGCTTATGTCAGAGGTGCCTTGGATGGTAGAAAAGAGATGAAAGACACGCTTTCCTTCTTCATGCAGTGCTTGTCATCTTTTTGTGAGTTTTTCATCTCAGTTAACACTGATTAAAGTTGCTGGTGCTGGTTGACGGTCTACGATACTGATTGAAATGGTCTATAGGGTGCAGGTTGAGCTGTAGAAATGGAGACTTCTGTGATAGTGTGTAACATGTTGCTTATTCCAAGCACCTGCAAAAATCACTAGTTTGCTAATTTAAAAAAAAATGTCACAAGAATCATCTAGTTACGTACTTCTGCCTCTGTCTTCTTGTGGAACTGTTGTGGGAAGACTTTTCTCTGTTGATGTGGATGACATGTTTGACCTTAGTTTTCAGAGGAGCTCAGTTTTTTCACTTAGGCTTTCCCTCAGTCTGCCTCAGCTCTTTCATTCCTTGTTTTGCATTTTTATTGCGCTGACACTAGACTGCTTATCCAACTCTGTGATACTCAGGAAGCTATTGTAAAATTTGCAGAATGACATTTGAATCAGTTTGAGTGAATACAGCCTCTTCTATTGAACTTTCTGATACTTTCTGTGCAAGTTCTAGTGAAGCTATTCAGATTCAAGCTGACGTTGCTTAAGATGGTGTCTTGGTTGGAATTTATTTGGTTTGTTGTTTGACTTCTAGATTTTTGGGAGATTAATAATCTTTTCCAAAGTTTTAACTTCTTCAGTAGTAAAAAACAAGCAGCAGTGAGCCACAAAGCCAACATACAAAATCTTAGCGTTTCTATGCCTGGTTTTGGCTGGATTTTAGCTTTGAGTAATTTTCAATATTATTCAAACAACATAGTGTCTGTGAATGGTTTTCCTCTCATAAGACTAGGTCCTTCTTCCACATCCTGCTAGACACTTTTCTTCTTCTTTGCCTGCATTTGGAGTCATTGTATGCATGTGCATATGTACTATATGCATATAGTATGCATATGCAGTCAGTGATGCCAAACTGCAGATGCGTGATGTAGACTTACCTTGATTGCGTGTTACTACGTGGTTGCAGTTGTGTCTCAGTAGCCAATGTGTGTGTCTGGTTCCTTTTAAGGATGAGGAGGAGTGGAGGACGCTGGTGTTTGTGGTGGGTAGAATCCTGTTCCAAGTCAGCTGCAGATGCGAAGGACGCCCTCTTGTTATGCTATAAGCTGTCTTGTCACCTGCAGTGCATCTCATTGCTGTTTGGGCAGGCCTGAAGACCTGCTTGCCTGCTGTATCTTTGGAAATAGGATTATTAAAGTGCAGTTTCTGAAAAATGGCTTTGCAGTGTAGAGATTATGCATCTGTTATATCTTTGGTCTATTATGTCTTAATATTGGCGCTGTATCACTGTTTACTCCATAAATGAGACAAAGGATGGCTTCTTGATTGGCCTCTGCTAGTGGCATACTTTGTGGTTTGATGTCATATAAGATGTCTCCTGACTGCTACTAGCAAAGACTCTGCTATTGAAGTAGGAATGATACCATGGGCTGGGCATAACCTCACCTTCCTCTCCTGGGAGCTTTTACTTCTGCACTTAGTATAAACTCATTTCCGGTCACCAAAAAGGCAAAGATAACTCTTGCATCCTCTGATGGGTTGGCCGTGGCAGGTAGGTAAGCCCTGTCACTCGCTCACCCTCCCCCAGTGGGATGGGGGAGAAAATTGGAAGGGCAAAAGCAAGAAAAAACCCCTCATGGGTCAAAACAAAAACAGTTTAATAAGTCAAGGGGGTTGGGGAGAAACAAGTGATGCAAAAGCCACCTCTCACCACCAACAAACTGATGCCCAGCCAGTCCCTGAGCAATGACTACTTCGGAAAAAACTCTTCCCCCAGTGTTATTGCTGAGCATGACGTTATATGGTATGAAATACCTCTTGGACAGTGTGGGTCAGCTGTCCCAAGTATGTCCCCCCAAATTCTTGCGCACCCTTAGCCTGCTCATTGGGGTGGCAGAGTGAGAAAGAGAGATCTTGATGCTCTGTAAACACTGTTCAGCAGTAACTAAAATATTGGTGTGTTACCAACACTCTTTCAGGTGCCGATCTAAAACACGGCACCATCCAAGCTGCTATGAGGAAAGTTCACTCCATTCCAGCAAACCCAGTACGCATCCAAAAGAGAGCGTATCTTTAAACAACCAAGCAAGCAAAGCCCTTGTTTTATTTTATGTCTAAGCTTTACTAAGGTCATCATTCTCCAAAATGCTTTGTATGCACTTAAGCATTGGGAGCTGATGGATTGAAGTACAGCCTGCTGAAAGCCTCCAGAGTCCATTCTGGCAGAAGGTCAGGTTTTGTGCTTCCCCATGAAATGGCACCCTGCATTAGAGGAAGGGGAGGTTCTATAGTACATACTGTGACTGTTGTACTCTTTTTAAAACTGCTCATTAAAAGTATGTATTGTTAATGTTGTCTGTAGGTTCATTCCAGTCTCAGAAAAAGAACTTATTCCACAAAATTGTCAGCAAATCTAAGCACAGGAAGGAGAAGCTTAATGTTCCGGACACAGGTACTGGTGCATTACTTAGTTAAGGTTTTGGGCCGCCTTCTCTCTCAGTTCAGTCTCGGGGAAATGCTTCTAGACAGAGGCTGCTCAGCTCTCTAGTCTTTGATTGCTTTGGTCCCTTAT
Organism: Sula dactylatra; assembly: GCA_013389905.1. Lineage (NCBI taxonomy): Eukaryota > Metazoa > Chordata > Aves > Suliformes > Sulidae > Sula > Sula dactylatra. The sequence continues at coordinate 132,701 of WEKW01030041.1, forward strand.
TTCCCTGTCTGCTTTGATTCCATTAGCTCCTGGCTCCAGTTGATAATATTACCTTATTCCAGTATGAAGCTGTTTTGTTTTTAATTGGCATGTCCCTTAATTACAGTTTTCCTGCTCCAGACACCGTGCAGCAGAGCTGACAAAGCAAGGGCAGTTCTGCAGTTGGCCCTGAACTCTCTGTCTTCTACAGCTCGTGGCTCTTCAGCCCTTCGGTTCCTGTTCTCTCCACCCCTTCTATATCAGAGACTGTATTATTTATCCTTTACCAGAGCATTTGTCCGTGTCCCTGTCTCCTCTCCCTGTGATTTCCCACTGTCTAGAACTTTGTAGACTGCAGCTGGTCAGGATGTAAGAGCTTGTTTCTGCAACAGCTCTCAGAAGTACGAACCTAAACCAACCCTCCCTCTGTAGAAATCTTAACCAGCTTTCTGTTTGCCTCGGATTGAAGATAACTTTGACAGTTTTTTAAGTTATGTCCTGGACTGGCACTGCCCGCTGTCCTGCTGGTAGCTCTCCAGAGTCTTTTTCTTATTACAGTATTGTGGTCTGGCATACCTACATACCCACAACTCTGAAGGGCATTTTCAGATGTACAGTATGTACAGGATTGTAGCTTAGCCTGCTTCCCTAGGCCCTTTTCTTTTTTTTCTTTTGTAGTCATGTTGCCCACGCTATCCAAATCATGCCAGGCTGTTCCTTAGCCCTTCCACAGTGGAGTTCTCTCCCACGTCATCCCTGTGGTGTAGAAGAGCTTCTCTGGTTCTGCTTACTTGGGTAGCTCCATGAATTTCATCCATTTTTTTCCTCATCCATATCTGTCTCTTTTTAAGATAATAAAATTACTATCCCCATATCCAGTTCCCCCAGCTACCTTTATGCTTAATATCTTTTCCTAAGACTTGGCCATGTCATTTTCTCTCCTTTCCTGATGCTATGTTTTGTGTCCTCTGTGGTGTGCACAAGCTATTTTCCCACATAGACTCTGCCAGCTCTGCTGCATTCAACAGTGCAAATATTTTGAAATTACTTGCTCTGTTACGTTGTATTTGTACAACAAACATGTTGTGGGACTCGCTTGTGAGAAGTTACTCTCTTGCTTCCATGCGGGTGTGAAAAAGTCATCATACATTAACATAGCTTTTATTGGGTGCCATTCAGATTTTTGTCCCTGAATTGTTAATAGACCATGCAGACAAATTAGTAAGAAAACTGGGTGTTTAAATTCTCCTGTGGGAAAAGAAACAGAAAGCATTTAATACATGATAGAGTCAAAAATATAAATATCTTAAAATCTGCACATATAAAATGTGACTAAACAAAATGTCAAAACCTCCATTTGATTAAAAGAAACCAGCCTGTTTTGATATAAAGTGAAGTGTGCGCTATGATCAAAGATTCAAGCCTGGCAAGTGTTGAGTACCCTGGCCTCATTCCAGCACAACAAAGAGGCCTGTCCTTGGAAGTTAAGCATGTGAATAATGTCATCATGTCTAAACATTAAAGATGTGTCTGTGCATTTGCTGGAGTAGGGCCAGTTTGCTAAGTTCCTCCCAAGACTGAAGCAAAGACACAAGGAACTTACTAGTCTCACACAGCCCACGTAGAAATCATCAAAGGAAAGACAGTGGAGAGAGAGATATATTGGTGGGGAACTGCATTTTCTCTGAGTTAGAAAGGGAGAAAAATCTGGGGTCTTGCCTACTCTTAAGTGTACCATGTAGTGACACTGAAAGCAAAGTGTTGATCAACAAAGTGCAGTGTGGGTATGGCCTTGGCAGGCGGCGTACAGCCTCTCTGTCATGTGCTGCCTATGTAACTTCATCCTTTCATGAGTTCCTCGGCAGCAGGGCCCTAAACTCTTTGACTCCACTGTCCCATATTATGCAGCTTTCAAGCTGGGAATCTCAGCATCTTCATTTCAATTCAAATATACAAGGATTTAGTGAATCAAACACTAAATGAAAATTTCAGCTCCTTGCTGTGGTTAGTCTATACTTGTGGTGAGTCACAAGCCCATAAATGTGGTTTTGGTTTTTATGGAGTTAATTTTGCTGGACGAAGGAGCTTTTGAATATTCTTACAGCTGGAAAGGAGACACTTGGAGGGGTTGCTGTCAGCAGAGGTCATGCCAGATTCATGTTTTGTCATCTCGAAAAGTGTGTGTGCCTGTGTGCATCTGTTTTGAATGAAGTAAGTGTGGTAAAGGCAAACTTTGACATGATTGGGTCATGCTCTCTGTCTCTGTCTCTGTTTTGAGTATCTGAGTGAATTTTGACTCTGTGTGACCACATCATACACAGCATCGCCAGTGCAAGTCACCGTATTACGAATTTGCAGGTGCTTATAGAAATAGATACAGCCCAGTAAAATACCAGTGGACGTACCACAACCCCTGCTCCTCCTAGCAGAGAGCACACAGTAATGCAACTGAATATGTTAAGAGATATGTCACTTCCTTAGGAAGGCTGACAGAAGCACAGCTGGACCCATCCCTCTTTGGGGAGGTAGAACACCACTCAGCTGAGACATTTATTTTCTGCCACACTGTCAAGCCTTTCTGGTGGGAGGCAATACTTTAAATAACAAGGGCTAAGTCACAACCGTTAACTCCTTGCAGGTACGTTTAACGAGCTGTGCATAGGGCTCTTGCATGGTTTGTGTAACAACCAGATGCCATGCTGGCCTTTGCACCAGAAGGGGAGAAGAGGAGGTGGACATGTACACCAGTCTCAACACTAGCTGATGTGTGAAGGAGTCCCATCTCCTGTGGCTGGTAGAGCTAATTGCCTGCTGCTGATCCTCCATTAGCTCTCCCACACGCACATCAGTCTCTACAGCCTTAGCACACGTTTGAGAAAGCACAGAAAGTGCAGAAAATAAGCAGAATGACCTTTTTTTTTTTTTTTTTCCTGCTGAGAAAGCCTTGTTGTGTGGGACCTGCAGGCCAGAGGGAGCCAGCAGCTCTGTGCCACTGTGCCTTTGCATCCATCCAGGCTGGAAGAGGGCTGGGTCAGTGTAGGCTCATGCAGCAGAGCTTCCCATCCAGGCAGCTGTTCAATACACCTGGCTTGACCATCTGCTGCTTTGTCAGCTGGTGTCTTTCAGCTTGTTAGTCCCCAGCCCTTGCTTGCAGCTTTGTGTGCCACCTGACCCCACGAGTGGTATTGCAGCAGCATCCCATTGTTATAAGAGCTAGAATTTCCACCAGGGTATAGGTCAGAGTGTGCTTGGTGTCAGTTCCTTGGTGAGGTAGTTCCCCAGGCATTGGTGACTTGAAGCTTTGCTCTGCCTTGCTAGGCTTCCCCTTTTTAACTTCATAAAGACCACTAAAGTATTACAGCCCACCTTTCCGTCTTGATACTAACGTGCTTAGACACACAGAGCACTCGTTCTCCACTAAATGTGGTTAAACTTCTGCAGCTGTCATAGCAGATAGGCATTGCTGAAGAAATTCTTTTACATCTGTCTGTGTCTTGCTTGGCTTCAGTCTGAAATCTTGTCATCTTCTGTAGTGTGCTGAGTCAGTCCAATCGACTTCATTTTTCTTGTAGTCTTACTTTCCCCCATCTTTGTGAACATGTACTCTGCATGCCTGCAGAATAGGGTAAACTGTCTATGCTAACTTTTAACAAATCTAGCTCAGGAAACCATCTGGCATAGAACTCTAGATGTTTTTCTCTCAGTCATTTTTGTCACTGGTGTAAGCATGCCAAAAGGCCCACATCCTTGTATCACGTGCTCAACTCTGCTTGCAAAAATAGCCCTGTAGGTCTGCATGTGCTACTGTCATGTGGAAAGCTAACCATGTAAATACTTGTTTGCAGGACTGCACAGTAGCTGCAGAACCTCATTTCATTTCTAGACAGCATTCTCCTGAAAATTAGCTGAGCTCTACATGGGACAGCACTTGAACACAGGACTGTGTGGAAACAGAAGGGATGTGAGATGGATTAAAGAAATTATTAAAGAAAATACAGGGAATTAAACTTGTTTAGCCCTGTCCTTTCTCCGCAGCAAAACCAAGTCCTGATTTGGAGCACCTGTATGGAGTTACCTTTGTCAGTTGAAGCAATGGGGTGCTGTTCCTCTTGAAGGAGATGCAGGAGGACTCCTATTAGCAACTAGCTGAGCTATATGATAGTTGAAGCATGGAATCCTTTCTCCTCTGGAGTTCAGTGCAAAGGGTCTTGTGAGTGAAGCCTTTGTGTGATTTCCTCCAAGTTAGGTTTTATGTCTGCTTAAATAATAACTGTAAAAATGTCAATGAAAATGTTTCTCACCCAATGTCCACTAAGGCTGCTAAAGAAGAAAAAAGAAGCTCTTCCTTTCAACACCCACCCTCCACCCACCCACCCACACAAAAAAATACTCATTTATTGTTCACCTTTAATCCTTCCTTCTTCAGAACTGTATGGCATCAATGTTATGAACTGCTAAAGAGCTTTAGAGCTAGAGAAGACAAAAAAAAGTAGAAGACTCTCAAGTCTCATTTCAAGGATTGAAAAACCTTAAAACACGGAGAGGGAATATACTTGCTGCAGCCTGAGTTTGTCAGCCACCTTCTGCTATTTCTTAGTCAAACAAGCCAACATTCTGTACTCCTTCTTAATGTCAAGGTTTTGTTCTAATCTTTAACTTCTTGAGCTTTTTGATGCATATTATGGGAAAGAAAACCGATGTAAAAGGGAACCGTCTCCTGTATTGACCATTGACCAATCAAGTTAATTTCTAGTGACCTGACATGGCTTGTAACATGCAACACATCTAATTAAATACATAGCAGATCAGGTTTCTCTCTATTGTATGTTGTTTATTGTTTGAAATCATGTCTTAATATCTTTATTAAATTAAAAAAAGTGACTTGTATTACTCAAGATTAAAGCCTTTATAAACTCAGACAAACCTGAATTAAACAGCACTGTCAAAGTACTATCTGATTAAAGCAAATCCCCAGTCAGAATTAACAAATAGTGTTGGACTACAACCGAACCATTCAATTAATACATAATCAACGCTTATGAATTCCCAAATAAGAAATCTAGAGAGAAAGCTGCCCATTTAGTTATACACTCCAGTTAAGATTTTGGTCTCAGCTAGTGCAGTAAGCTTATCTGAACATCTCACCATTAGCCCAGCTGAGTTACTTGAAAGTCATGTTTGCAGTCATTGGCACTTCTTAATTGGACTGTTATGGGGCAGATCTTTTCTTGTGTTTTTTATCGCGCTCTCTACAAAAAGTAAGTTTTGCAGCGTAGCTCTGCTCTGGAAAGGTTAGCAGCTATAGCTAAACACTGAGAAAAAGCTAGTTGAAGCTGTATGCTTTTTTTCAAAATAAAGAGCATGCACAACTTCAAAAATGTTTTACAAGGGAAGATATGAAGGTGAATTAAGAACATAAACAAATTAAGGCTTGAAACATTTCCAAATGTTTTTACACATATGTACTACATCTGATTGTATTCTTATGCTGTAAAACTTTAAAAGGTCCCTTCCTACTTAAAACAAAAGAGCAAAGGGCAACAGCTAACAAGATAAAATGTGTTACAGCTATTCTCTTCACCCAGTCCACAGCTTCACACAGTTAACAGTTGAAGAAGCTAGCAAAAGATAGAGGTTATATTAGCCATATCTTTGAATAGGAAGCTCATCATATTTACTAAACAAACAATAAATAAATGGCAAATACACACTAAGATGAAAGAGGGTGAAGTCCATGCAGACTGCGTGGCAATTGTGCGTGGTTTGTGGGGTTGGGTGCTCCTGCGTGACACGACGAGTCTCGGTGTAGGAGGTTGCTGAGCCCTTCTGAAAGAGCAGTTGTTTGCACTCCAGCTTGAGTTTTGTGCGTGTAATTTTTGCTGGTCCTACCATCCAGAAGGTGAACAAATGGGTCTCTAGCATATCTGTAAAATGGGAAGAAAGGTTGAAAGAAATGGTGGGGAAGAAAAAGCTAACTGTAGACACAGTAACAGCTGTGAAATATATGAAGGACTGTTGCAAAGAGATGGGGTATAACCTGGTGGGTAGTGAAGAAAATAAGTTGAAGATGCAGCCAGGCAGATGAGGTTCAGGCATTAGGAAAAAATACATAATCATTCAGGATGGCAGTATACTGGGAAAAAATACCTGAAGACTTGGTGCAGATGCCATGAGTGCTCCTAACTTCAAAACAGGTTAGACAGGCATCTCTAAGAAATAACTTGGGCATTCCCCTTGCTACCTGTAGTCTCTTTTTAATGCTAGCTTACGGTGATTGCAGATGGGGCAGGCCTCATAATATTTTTACCACAGGAGGAAAAAAGGTATCACAGATGGAAATTATGGACTAGTGATACCCTGTGGTATCAGCAGTATGGCTTATTAAATCAATGGAAATGAAAAATGATTGATGACTACGCACTGATCTCAGACTTCGGAAGCTTAAATACATATTGTGATTGCTGTCTGACCAATTTCTTCATGAACGAGATTAAAATGACTGTTAAGTCAGGTGAAAATTTGTGATCATGTTCTAGTTCAGGGCAGAAGGCAACTTCAAAATGCCAACACTGGTATGGTTGAGAAAGATTCAAACTGTTCCTTTCTCACTTTCTGACTTTATGTAGGCAGCATTTCCGTCACGGTATCTCGTGCTTGCTTTCTTGTTTTAGCATTCTTGTCTTCAGCTGTGATCCAGCTCTGCTTTTGTATTTGCTGCCTGTTTTGTAAGGTTTGTTGTTTTGTAGAAGGCAGTATTCCCTCTGCTTAGAGGAGTGACTATAGAGGGAGGACTGGGGGTTAATCAGGAATTCCTGCATTCTGCTTGTGAGTCTGTCTGTGAGCTAAGATAAGCTTACATGAGGGCCATTGTTGTCCCTTAAATATATTTTGTCTCTTAGCTACTTGCTGAAATCTTCTGTTGCAGAGTGTTTTATGCAGACTGCTTGATACCCTGCTCCCACTGAAGTGCTACTGCCCATCTCACAGTTTTCTTTGCAAGTATTCGAAACTTGAACCTTCCAGGATGTCTTTAAAAGCTGATGCTACTATTCCCCTCAACTGTCTACAGCAGTCAGATCATGTCTTGCCATGGGTTATGCTCTGAGTACCTTTGAGGGAAGGCTTAATGCAGATAGATGCAAAATGGTAAATGAGCATAGCTAGTAGCTGAATTATTCTACATGTAAAACTGCATTTTTTTTCCTCTTTCAGCCATACTCTCAGAAGACAGAAATTCCAGTGAGTCTGCCTGGAAGAATAAAATGTCTATATCTGCCCTAAACACTCCAGAGCCAGCAATGATGCATGAGCCTTTAGTTGGCAGCCAGAAAAGGAAAGCAAGGAAAACTAAGATCACACATCTTGTTCGAACAGCAGATGGTCGAGTGTCACCAGCAGGAGGGACACTGGGTATGGAAATTGGAGTTTAAGTTTTGTTAAAACTGAATGGTTGGAGAAGGTTTGGGAGTACAAGCAACCTGTCAAGAGAAGTATTTTTCAGTTAGCTTGGTTTCATACCTGCTTAGAAAGGTAATCCTTTAAAATGCAGGTATCAATCAGCTAGTAAATCAGTGAGTCCATAATGGCCAACTTCTGTTTGAATCACCACATATGTCTTCTCTCCCTGGATATTCCTCTCTAAGAACTGAGAGCTGGTACTGAGAGAAGTGGAAAGTAGTTACCTTTCATAATTTGTTTCCAGTTCAGCAAAGAAATTACACACTGCACCTAGTTATAGGATGTAAAAATGAATTCCATAATATGACAATCGGTGCCACAGTCCTTGCAGGAGTCCTCTGCAGTTAAGATAATCTTTCAGGACTTACATGTCTAAAACATACACAAAAGCTTTCTTGCCTGACCTGAAAGATCAAACTCAGTTGAATGCAAAATCAGTAAACGGCTTCATAAACCTTAGTACTGTGCTTCTGCCAATGGCTTGGGTCAGAAGAGGTTGCAGCATGAATCGGATTACACTTGCAAAATCAAAGTCCTAAAGGTGAAGATTCTGTTAATACCAGACTAGTCAGTATATCGATGGGCTGCTGTGAATTTAAGGGCTAGATTTGCAAGCTTAACTTTCTTCTATTGCAGAGGAGAAGCCAAAAGAGCTGCCACAAAGTACTCTTCAAAAAACACCAAGTGCAGAAACAGATTGCAACAGCGAATGCTCCAGAAATGCAGAGACAGAAGAAAATCATAGTATTGCATCAGATATGCCAGCGGTGTCTGCATTTTTTAGTTTAGCTGCTCTGGCAGAGGTAGCAGCCATGGAAAACGTACACAGGTATGGTTTTCTTTTCCCCTTGTTGTCTTAAGTGAATAGTATGTGGCTGCCAGCTTGTTCAGAAAGCATGTGAATTGCAGACTATTTAATTTGGCCTGTTTCCTCTTCCACAGCTTTTTATGAATGTCTGTTTTACAGCACTTGCTTAGTAGTGTTAAGTCTTCACCTAAATGACAAGGTAATCTATTTCAGTAGTCAGTAAAATGATCCTCCCTACCAATTTTTATATATAAACAAGTTCATGTGCTCCTTGAGATCCTGATGATTGAGGGTTTCTAATTATCAGATGCCATTTGTCAGATAATAGTAGATTTAAATAGCTCTTGCATGCTGATTTGCATTTTTCAGTGGCCTAAGACTGTGGAGAGAATTTCATACAACTTCAGCTGAAGCTTTTATGCTGACCGTGGCTGAAGGAGGCTAACTTATTTTTACTCTTGTGCTTTGCTGTGTAGGAGGCAAAGCGTCTGCAGATGGCACGGGGCACAACAGCTCTGGGTGATGGAAAGCTACATTAGTTCGGGTTGGTCCTCTCAGTTACCGAGCAGGCCATCCATACAGAGAAGGTGGAGAATGTGCAAATTACTTAGGCTGTTGGATCAGTTCGGCATGGTCAGATCCTGCATGCTAGACCTGTGACGGGAGGAAGCCAATGACAGCAACTCCTCCTTGGCTCTTAATTATCCAGTGATGTTCTCTGATGCTGCAGGTTATTGGAGATGAAACTCCATCCTTTCCTGCATTGGAAAGTCAGTGAGGAAATGCTGGGCCAGTTTGAAACCATCACAGCCTCTGGAAATGGCATTTGACAGATTGCTGGCTGCCTGAGAAACTCCACAAGGCAGTGGCTGATGAAACCATTCACAGCCTCAGTTTACTGTTGATCTCATGGCCCCCATCAGCCATCCCAGACCTGTGTGTTCAGGCTGCGCATCAGACATTGAAAGGCTTTTTTGAAGCTCAGGGGCCCTACCATAAAAAGTCAGTTGAACCCAACCTGTGAGCTCTTCTGCAGAAGCTGTTGTCTTGCTTAAGCAACGTTTTGCATGAGAAGTGTTTTCACACTGCAGTCAGCCTGGCCTTTCCTCCCAGCATTGCCAAACAAGTTGCTATCAAGACAGCAAAAGTCTGAACTCGTTTCTGTCTGTCGTTCTGTGATCAGAAGCCACAAAGTGAGACTTGGGGAAGTGCTGTGCTAAGCTCTGCTCTCACACCCTTGTGGTTTCATTGATTTCCAATACCACTGACCAGAATTGCTCAAGAGCAACAGGGTTCGCTTCGCTGTGGTTTTTCCCTCTTTGTTCCTCTAAGAGTTCTTGTCCTCCTCTTGTCCCTTTTGAAGTGAGTTTTACATAGCCTTCTGTTTGGGTCTTTCTTTCTTACTCCCACCCTTTGTCATCTCATCATGCAGCTAGAGCAATGCAGGACCTTCCATGAGGCCTGAAAACACCAAACAGCAAATGTCCAGCAACTGTTGCAAATCCCAGCTTGTCATCACCCCAGGGGGAAATGACAACAGGGGAGGGCTCTTTCCCAGTAGAAACTTAGCTGTGTGTCTCACAGACTTGGCAAATGAAAGTCAAAACAGAAACCTAAATCTGATGAGCTAGATGCTTCTGTATTTTCTACTCTGTCGACTGTTATCTTTTGCAACTCACTTCTTTACTTGCAAATAGCCAGAAATGAAAAGAACAGCATTAGGGGTTTGCTTGACGTGTTTCTTCAGTGTATGAATTTAATTACTAAATAATATCACAGAGCCTCGGGCCATGGAAGCCAAACTTCTTTTTGACTCTCATTGGAGCTTGTCTGGAAGTGGCAGCGTGGTTTTCATTTGAAGGCTTCTGTTTAGCTCTATTTACCTATTGCATGCCTTCTTTAAACGCCGTGAGCCTGAGCTGCATTTTGTGCCGAGGCTGCTTCATTGCACTGGCTGTGCAAAGCACATTGGTACCTTCGTTTCTGCTGGGGTCTTAGCTGTGCCAGAGTGAGGTAAAGTGGCCCTTGTGTAAATACAAAGTGGGCCCCAGGTTTTCATTGCTGCAAATGACACATACTGTAACAAAAATAGAACCTCACTTGTGAGATTAGATAACAGGTGGTGACGTGCTTTGTGTATGTATTTTAAAAGGCAAGCTGCAAAGGAGCTCTCCTAAGTCCATCTGCTACAATGATTGATGTTGATTTCCAGCACATAATTCTGGTGCATTTTATTTTTATGATACCCTGTGCCAGGGGATCATTTGTAAATTAACACTGCTGTAGTAATGAAAGAGATGTTTTGCTGGGCTGATGAAGTGTTAAGTCATGAAAGTTGGAGTAATTCCAATGTACAACTCTGCTGATGAGTACATTTCCATATTGCTTAAAAGCTGGCTATTGACTCACATTAACATGATACATGCCTCTGTGCATTTACCTTCTTTTGCCACACATGAGCTGTACTCTCTGCTTCTGAGGGCTGAAGCCACTCCCTTACAAAATGAATAGCAGCACTTGTGTGCTCTTAACTTACTCTTCAGCCGTGCATTTTGTTTTGTGTAGTCAAATACCATCACGTCTTGCTTTTACCTGACTTTGCATTGTGTTGCAGGTTGTCCTCAGGGTATTGTGTTGCTGTTGCAGGAATAAAAAGAGCGTATAACAGTGGTATGGGGGCATCTGTAGCAGCAGGGAGTTACAGTGCTGTAATGTTAGATGTTAAACTATACCACATGCCACTTTCCATCCTCTCTGGACTGACAAAAGCACCTCTCATGCTCCAAATAATGATGGGTGGCTTTTCTTTTCTTCTTTTGCAGAAGTCAGAGGGCCACACCTCTCCCACATGATGGACAGCCAAATGAAATGTCTCAGGCTCCAGTGCTTATTTCCTGCGCTGACCAGTGAAGCTCCACTTTATTGTAAAACATTGTGCTTTACCTAATATCCTAGCCTTGTCTTTACCAAGGGAAGCTAGTCAGTCCATATGATGGAAACTATAGACTGCAAGCAAGTGCTTATTGCTCTGAGTGGCCCAGAATTCACTGGAAGCCAGATCTTAGCAACTTGGGCCAGGTCCTCAAATCGGAACCCAGTATGTAGGAGGGTGATATTAATTGTCTATTAATGAACAGAAATGGAATGATCCCAGAGCTTGCTTTCTATTGAAGGCTTTTAAACAGTAAATAGGTGGTTGATGTGAAAAAGGCTGCCTTTACTGTTAGCTCACACAGCATCTCTTTTACCAACCAGAGAGTACGGCAACTAGTTTCGTATAATACCTAGTTATTCTAAATGAAAATGAAAAAAAAAAAAAAACCAACAACAACAAAAACACTGACGCACTGCACTAGTTATTATTAGATATTCTTAGTCATTTTTGTACATGAAGATTTAAGTTCTAAGATGGTTTATATTAATAGGTTATGCCTACGTTTATATTGTAGAATGAATTTAAAACCTGTTCCAGACAACTCAAGGCAGCCTGGACAGATGTACCATTGTTAGCGGTGTTTGGGCAGCCATGTGGTCCAGATGTTCTGCACTTTTATATTTGCCACCAGAGTGGTAGAGTTTACTGGCAAAAATTCTGACAGGCTATGTTTGGGTTTGTTTCTTTTTAATTTAGCTCTGAATAACCAGGATGATGTGCATTAGAAAAAGGAGTGGTGTATGGAAAAGAAAATACTGCAGATAATTGACTTGTCTTTCATGCCTTGGAGGGTTCCTTCATTTTTGCATAGATATCTGAGCTACTTGGTGAAACTTTCCTATAAACAAAAAGTACTGCAAATGCGTTTTTCAAAAGTGACCTTAGTATTATTTCACCGTTCTGAAAAACCTAAACCCGTGACTTTTCGATATACATGTACACCGATACACATACCTTTCACATTTTACAGACACTGGCATTGTTGTAGTTACTATGCACAGTCCAAATCAGCTTCAGAGTTTGCGTAAAGGGCCATTTGCAGTTTGTGTTGGTAAAGTGGCAAGTTGTATATGGATAAACTACAACCGAAGAGTAACGTTTGACTGAATTCAGACTACCAAACAGATCCATCTGCCAGTTTCTGTCTTTGCTTACGTTGAATTTTTGTGTTTTGCTCTCATAAATACATCCCAAAAGCAGGCCAAGTGTATCACTTGGCCTGTTATTTTCGCTATCTTGACTTACACTCTTGTATAACAAAGCATTGATTCCTACCAACAGATGCAAAATGATCACTAGTAATTGATCTAAAGCTACAAATTCAACAGGGTACTTCTTCTATAGCACAAGATGTTTCCCTACTTTTTGCATTGTAGCACAACAATTTACCAAATTGGACTCCAGCAATAATTTTCTATTAGTCTTCGTCATACTGGCTGAACTTTTGATAGTATTAGATTGAGTTTGAAGTTCTTTGAATTAAGTCTTTAAATGATGCGAGTTTACATCATTCTATCAGGCATTCTTATTTATACTTGACTGAATTGATAATGTGTTTTGGGGTTATTTTGTAACTAATTTGATGTAATAGCCATATGGACAGTAACTCTATTAATGCTTGCTAGGTTTAGCCTTTCATTGTTGTAGTTAAGTGAAAGTCTTTGGTTCAGTGTTGGGAAACAATATACAACATACCACACGAGTTGTAACAAAGGATTAAAGGTCTGACAAAAGGCAGGTAGCTGGGGAAGTGTCACTGAAACAGCACCATCGAGGATGCATGTGTTGGAAGAAGGGAACAACAACAAAAGAACAACAAAATTTTTAAGCCAATGAGTCAGTGAAAAGGCTTTTTAAAAATTCAGGTGAATACATGACTAAGAGCCCCTAGAATGCCATTGCCGCCTATGGCAGTATTTTTAATAAGATTTTATTAAAGTTTTATAAGTTATTTTAACAAGACAGAAAACACTTAAGACTTACAACTGTGGGGTCACAGCAAGGTGGCTGTTGGAGTTTTGGACCACTTTATAATTAGCTGAAATCCAAATATGTTACAGTGCAGGCCGTTCACGTTGACAATGGTACTAACTTATTTCTCTAGAAACCTTTAGAGTAGATATATTTTTGTCAAATGCCATCCTTCCTCGATTTAAATTTCAATATTGTTCCTGAAGAGATTTCTGTATATTAATGGTACCTTTTTTAAAAGAAACAGAAAATTACTTTTTTCTATATGAATTAATATCTTACTTGATCTGCTTTTCCTTGACTTTCCCTTAGAGAGGGGATAGGGTTGGGTCAGTTTACTGGATATGACTGTTTTCAGATACTTATAAACCTTTTTGTAGATATGCTTAATTTTTAAGCGATTAGGCACTGAGAGTAGCAGAAATCCTGCAAAGCTTTATAGTTCACTAGGCATTTGCCTTTGTTGGTTCTCTGAGTGATGTCTTGATTTCAGTAGCTAGAATTTTCCCTGAATCTACTAGAAGGGGTATCAGTATTTTCAGGTAACAAAGTCTGTTAGCACAACAAAAATTTCAGACCAATATCTTACTGTATTGGGGTTGGGTTTTTTCCTTGTTTGTTTTGTTTTAATTTTTATTAATTTCAGCTGCTTTCATTTTGGAAAATCTTATTGCTATTGTGTGTACTTCAGTATACCAGCAAACACTGTTACCCGTTAACACATTGTCCACAAATGCCTCTAGAGAAGAAATTGTTGCACCTTATGTATATCTCAAGCAAACCAAAATATGATGCTTTTCTGCTTTGTTTATTCTGAATATGTTGTATCATACTTTACTGAACCCATTTTAACTTAGCTAAAGCTATCGATATTTATGCATTTCACATTATTTCTGGATCTGAACCTGTGTATAAATCTTTCTTTAAAAAAAAAAAAAAAAAAAGAAAAGCATTTACCGTAGTCGTCCTCTGTGACTTATCCATGGGAGGGGGGGAATCTTGTCTCAAGTGTAAAATGCAGTACGGTCCCAGTTTTCCTTGGCTTTTATTTATTTAGTGATCTTTGATATTTCGTATGTAGTTTTGAGGTATACAAAATACATTGTCGTAGCCGAAGCTACAGATCTAAGCAGCTGGGAGAAAATTACTGTAATGTCGTCTTAATTGTTCTAGTACTGTATACAAATATGGGAAAATTGTTCTGCAGAACATTTGAGATGCAGATTCTTATCCCCACAGTAGGTTGTTTTCCAGATGTTAGACCAAATCCATCAAAACTCAATGATCTTAAAGGTCTTTTCCACCTAAATGATTCTATGATTTTAAAAACATCTATGGAAATTACTTAATGCTCTGCTTATGGCAGTAACTACCCCTTGAATGTGCTGTGATTTCAGAAATAGAATATATTTATTTAAGATGACTGAATGCTATTTTATACTAATACAATATCCCAAAGTCATGAGCAAGAGACTTCTTGGTAGTTTGGGTATCTATTTTATAGCATTGGTGCATGACTTTTGAAATTAAAGTGATAAGTGTTGTTGGAAAAGGGGCACAGGAACAAGGGACTGGTAGAAGCGTGTGAACTTGTGGTGTTCAAATTCTGGCTTTGGTCTTTATTATTTGGGTGAAAGCTGCCTTTGTAGCACAAGGCTGAAGAGCACCCTGCAGTTTGTATCAAGTAGAAACCCAAGAGAGTTGTAACTCACATCAGAACAAGGGAATGCCTTACAGTTTGGATGCTGTCTTTTGGAACAGGATATTAAATTGAAGCAGATTTAATTTCCACTGCCTGTTTAGCTACTGTACAGCTACTGAACAGACTGAAGGCAACAGTTGTAGACATGGGACAGCTAAGAGAGGATGAAAGGAAAACTGGCCTTTGTTCTCAGTATGGCACAGTTATGGCAACAAAGGGGAATTAGGAAAAAAGATAGATGTGTATATATATGTGTGTGTATGGCGTGTGTGCGGGTGCGCCCGGGTGTGTACATTCTGAAAAAAAAAAAAAAAAAAGGGGGGAAAAACAAAACCATGATGGGTCTGCAAGAGACTATAATGTATGTTGACCCTTTGAGTGCACTCCCTTTTTTTGAATGCTGAGTCTAATATGGCTACCTCTCCTAAAAGACTACTTTCGTTAACTTCCATTTGCTTTCAGGCTTGATCGTGTATAATCTTTTCAGCCATTGATACCATTTGTATATCACTGTGTGCTTTACTTCGCGACAGCAACGTTTATATAGTGCAGACAACATAAAGGCTGAGTATACAGTGGTAGCCGAACTATGTTGCTGGAGCATTTTTGTTTAACCTCTGCCATAGTCATAGGGGTTGCAGGATGTGGGCCCGCTAGCTCTAGTCGGTTCAGTGAGATTGGTTTTTGTAACAGCAGAAAACGCAGTGCTCAGGGGGTGGTGAATGTCAGATATTGCCAGAGGTGACACAGTGAGCCAAGTGCTGCTCTTGAAACTTATTCTGGAGTTTACGTTTGCAATCCTGATTTCGCAAGGAAACATAACTGTGCAACTTGTGTGTTGTATACCATGTGTTATCCATTAGATGCCGTTTGTTTGCCGCGCTTGTTTGATAGATTGTAGAGCTCCTAGGTATCTTTGCTATGTTTTGTAATACTTGTGGCGTTCTCCTTTCCTTGTACATGTTGTGGAACTGTCAACCTACAGCTGCCAGGATGCTGAGGCACTTCAGGACACTGAGCGCCGTGAATGAGTGCATTTAGTCTGTGAAAGAGTTACTTGCCTCCCCCTGAATTCCCCAATAAAAAGGCACAGTGAGGTTTATGCTCTCACCTAAGTACTATTATAGTCATTTATATACTCAGTATTTTCTACTGAACTGACAACTTTGAAGAAGTTTACGAATAAGATGGATGTATATTTTGTTCCCCCACTAACTACTCTTCTAAGGCAGAAATCTAGGAAGACTTGACATGAGGTCTCGACTCAGCAGCACACCTAAGCTTATGCTGAAAACCATCCTTACTTATGGGGCAGCCTTGTTGTTTGCACTGCGATAGTGCAGGAGCCCCGATTTCAGACCACTACGCTCTTGGAGTTAAGCTTGGGCTTGCGTGATGTTCCTGGGGGAGGTGCATCTTTGTGACCTAGGGCCTTCATTGACACGGAATTTTAAAAACGACTGCAAATAGCTTAACATTTATTGAGTTCTTCCAAAGAATTGTATTGTAGTTTCTGGGTCTTAACTGTTACCATATACCAGCAGACCCACACTGTACTCTACTGGAAAAAGCCCACACCTGTACAGGCTAACTAACTAGGCTTCCAAATGTAATGGTCTAATCCATTCTTTCCACCCCTGCAGCTGAAACCTTATTTTCTCCCATACGCTGCTATACTTTAATCAGCGGCTGGGGCTTTGAAGGTGGCAAAAGCAAGAGAGACATATGTGCATGTGTCTGTGTGTATGCTTGTATGTGCATACACACACACAGAGGAGGGCAGTGACTTGCAACATGTTCCCTGTACAAAAGTGTTCCCACGTTAGGTCATAAAACAACATGAGGTTTCTCAGACGATAGTTTTCCAACTTTCTTGCTAGGTTTCAGTCTCTTCCCTTCAAATTATACCATAATGTGTGATTTTCAAGAATCACACCTGAAAAAACCCACAGTTCCAGCTGACCTGGATGCTACAAAAACCTTCTTTCTCAGCAGTGCTTGCTTTTAATAACCAGAATCTGTTGACAGTTTTAACACAACTGATTTGCTATGATCTTGCTTTCTAGGGCCCAATCCTCCAACTTTTATTCTCACACATAATTCCACTGAATTTTGACCCAGTATTTGACTTTATTCTCTCCAAAGCTTGGTGTAAACATGCCTTACAATAGTTCATCTCCATCAATGGTATAACAGAGCTACTGCCTTCTTAGATGTGTGTAGTTAAAAGTCAATAAGCACATTTATAGAATGTCATACTTCAAAAATCTCTAATTTGATATTTTTAAGTGCACATGTTAAGTCATGTGTATAACATGCTAAAGTACATTAAACTGTGATAATGAAACTGAATAAAATATTTAATAAAATATTTGAAATATTTGAAAAGGACCTTCAAATAGATTTCTTTATGTTCATTCTATTTTGGTTATCTAGTGTGTGCCTGTTTCCCATTTAAACCTAATGATTGCAAATAAATACTATTCAAACAGAGCTTCTTTGATATTTCACCTGCTTTACTATCAAATGATTGTTTGCTTTAACATACGGCTGAGTTAGCAGTATTTGCAGAATTTTTTTTAGCTACAGTATGAATTTCTTAGCTTTTTATACTTAAAAAGAAACAAGCTTGTTTTCCACCTGAAAATGGAAGATGCCAAACCCCAGAGATGGATCCTCAGAACTGTAAGCTGTAGTTTCCTGTCAGATCATCCATTCAACTTCTACACAAAGACTATAAAGATGTCACATACTTTGCAAAGAACTTCTGCCCATTTGTTCTTGCTTACACGTCTATAACAGGAGCTTCCATTTTGTTTTTAAGAACTTCTGAGCCTAATTCTACACTGTTGACATTTTTTGAAGGATCCATAGACCCATTGCAAGTGCCCCCAGAATCCAGTGGATTTATATCGGCATAAAGCTGGAGATTGCGGTACAGAGAGAGCCAGGACTCAGTGCAGTTGGGCTGTGGGAGAAAAGTTTGCCTTTTCTCCTGAGCTTTCCAGGTATCCACGTTGTGTTTCTGGATTTTGTCATCTTTGCACAATTGGGAAGGTCATTTATAGTCCACACAAGTGTAAGAGAAGTCATCTCACATGAAGAAGCCCTTGCTATGTTTTCCATCTTTGGACACTAAGAGAACTTAGGAACGGATTCTCTTTTAGCAGTGAGTACCAAGTGTCATCAATGTTTAAACTTAAAGGTTCCCACTACTTCAGAAACTTATTTAAACCAGGACTGTGTTTTGCCCATATATTTTGCCCTCTTGAAGCTTGCAAATTAGACTGTTGGGAATCTTGTCTTCTCTTGTCCTTGGATGCCTGAAGCCTCCTTGATTGCAGCGTATTTTTCTGATCACAGAAGACCCAAGTACAGACTTCGTGAAGCCAGTAGACACCAGCTGTTCACATGGGAGCAGAACTCCTGTCTCTGAGTCAAAAGTAGCGGAAGGGAAGCCTTTAGATTTATTTTTTTTAACTACGTGCTATTTACTCAGGGAAGAAGAAATGTACAGTCTTGCACTGCCTTTACTGGGTATGCACCAGTATGTCTGCAAAGAAACACCAGTAATGGAAGAGCTTCAGCATTAAAGGCCATGTAAAGGTCATATTTGGGGAAGGGGGAGAAAAGCTCTGATTCAGTGAGCAAAAAAAGCTGGAAGAAACCTTCTTATGAAGTATATATTCTCTCAGTATAGTATGCCCAGTCAGGGACATTGAAGTCACTATTGTGGTTTTGTGATTACCAAATTACCTTAAAACAGTCATCTTCATTCCTCGAACTCCCGTCTTTTTTCATCTCCTCTCATTTTGTTCTTCCAACAAAACAACTGCTGGATTCAGCTAACTCCCAGTGCATCTAGTTTGTTACCCAGCTCTCACTCAAGTTGCTTCTTGCATCTGTATGGCATTACACTGACACTCTTAACTGTCAGGTAAGATAAATTGCCACTAATACCTTTGGAAAAACATGGGGCAGAAAGGCATCATCCTAAACCGCTGCGCTTCTGCCAGGCAGTCCAACGTTCTCCCCTCGATACCATTTGTTGGGTTCTCTTGGTTGTTCATCCTGGGGTTTTTTAACATACAGCTAAGCCTGCTTTCAAACACTTTTTTTCCCTACAGTGTGACAACATTAAGTGAGACACAAAGTAGACTTGAGCATACCATAACCATGCTGTAGCTTGTAATGCTGTCGATTCTTCAGTAGGACACTAGCACTTTGTAAGAAAATATGAGATGCGTTCCTATATCTGCTGCAAAGTTCTATTTTGTTTTGTTTTCAGAAATAAAACCTGTAAGATGTAACGCCTACTGTCTATTCAGTGTCAGCTTCTTTTTGTGGGTTATTCTTGGCACAGAAACAGTGAGAAATTGAGCTCTAATATAGTTGCATTTAAAATGTACTCCAGATTTCAGCTAGGCTTCATTAGTTGCTCTCTAATGGGAGAAGATAATGTTAGATCTTCAGCAGAAGTAAGGTAGCACAAGATGTAGCTGTCTCAACCCCAGCTGAAACTCCACTTGAAAATCCAGCCTCTATCAAGTGATGCAAAAGGTTTATTCCATATAGACCAGCACTTCAACCTATTTGTCAGCCCATGAAACAAGACGAACTAGTTGAAATAGACCCAAAAATCAAACCAGTTGTGTTAGAGTGGCAGGCTTAGCACCGAAGTGTAATTTTCTGAATGCAAACACCTAATACTTTAATCCACTCTGTAGCATTTTGTTTATTACTTTTGTTACCGTAGTGTTTGGATATGGAGAAGTGACATCGAGAGTGTCGGGTGCATTTATTACAGTTTGCACACTTAAGAGAAGGCCGTTGTTGCCATCAAACAACATCTGGCTTAAAAAAGAAAAGGGGGAAAGAAAAAAATGGAGCTCTCAGGAGATGTCCTTCTGATCCAGAAGAAGTACTTGCAGTGCATCTTAAAGTTAGATATGTGGCCCACCAAAGGCTTCCCAGTCATGGCGGATCCTCAGGCTCCAGTCAGATCAATCTGAGCATCAGTTACCTGCCTTCCAAGGTCTGGGTGAGTTCCCTTAATACCTGGTCAATACCTGGTCATTTTAGGCTTTCCTAGTATGAAAAATCTTGATTCCTGGATGTTCTCGTGAGAGGTGTTCTTAAAATGATATTGCTGCTGGAGGTCTTAAAACTCGGCAGCATGTTGCCAAAAGTTTCAAGGTCTAGTATCTCAGATACCAGCCTCAGGAAGTTTACTGTAATGGGATTTCTGTTCTAATTGGGGCCCTCTAAATGCTGCTGTCTTATCACTGTGGATTATTAAAACATCTTACCATCTTTCAGGAGTTAAGGAGAATCTGGAAGTCAGATAATCCCTATCTGTCAGTAGTTTAAGATTTATTTTTGGTGTTGGAGTCCAGTAATACTGGCAGAGATGTCCATCTGGTTTGGTCCTCGCAGGCTTGGTCAAACACCCGTTCTTGCCCATGGGTGAACTTTACCGGGACTCCCAGTTGTGGTGTTTGTCATGAAGCCGGGCTCTGGCACAGGTAGGCTCTTTCCCCACGAGCCTCCCAGCCTCTCCCCTTCAGGATAGCAAAGTGTTTCTATGCCACAACAACTTTGTCCATGCGGCTGGGATTTCTGCCCACAAAATAATACAAACCCAGCTGGGAACTCTAACAGTCAAGTTGGACCTTCATGAACTTCCAGGTTTTGGTAGGCAATAGTTTGAGAGTGAGGGGTGTAATGTGTCTTCAGTTAGAGCAGCAGAGATTGACAGGTTGTGGCAACAAAGCCATGTTTCCTTTTGTTTTGGAGAGCAGTGTTTTCTAGTGGAAGTAAGGTGGCAGGAAAATCACCATCACAGCAGATGGACTTATCTCCATCAACCTTCCAGTGGTGGTTCCAATTTTGAGAGTGAGGTTTGCCATTCGGTCTAAAAAGAGGAGAAACTGCAATTCTAGTCTGTGGCTTGGAATGGATGCTGTGTTTTGCTTCAGTGACTGTAGCAATAGTTTTTCAGACAGAAGTAATATGTGAGCTGCTTGAGGTGTGATGCAGTTCTAAACTTGCTTCTAGATGACAGATGTATTTGGCATGTGGCTTAAGTGTTGCCAAGTCCTTCCCTGTATGTACGTCATAAATAATACTGAGTGTTCATTGTCATTTCAATCAGTGCTTAAGGAGATTCTTCCTGCTGTGTGTCAGGAAAATATATTGTGCTTGGCTGGCACAGGGCATAGTTTTACCCTGGAAAGTAATGGTTGGAGGCATTTGCTATGCGACTGTTTCATCTTGGTACATTTTTTTTTTCAAAACATCTCTACTAGTAACTGTCTTTAGTGTACTGTGTTTAGGATATAGTTAATTCAGCTCTGGGATCTTTTAAAGTGAAGATAACTACTTAATTCTCATGCAGAAATCCACACCAGCAAAGGAATCTCTTAGAAGAGAAGGGCTGCTAAAGGATGCCGTATGCAAATGCTAGATCTCACAAGATGTGTGACGTACAGGATGTATGACTGCAGACCTAGGAACCAGGCTGTTGGCAGGTATCAGCACAGGTTCACAGTGTAATCATGCTGGCTTGCATGAGGGGAAAACAAAAGAGCCTATGGTTTAAATGTCAGGACAGCTGTATTTTAAACCCATTCGATTCACTGAGTTCAACACGTTGTCATCAGCACCGTGTGCTCTTGTCAGAGGGAATTTGAGGGTTGCTGTGGCGGGAGGCTCCATTGCTGTGCTGCTCGTCCTGAGTATTTGCTGTTTGTTGGTTTTCTGAAACTCAGCATTTTGAACTTACAACAGGATATCAAGATGGTCACAGGTTCCTAGATCAGTCGCAGATGGAGTGTAGTGATACTTGGTACAATAGTGTTGTCCCCTGACAGCTGCAGTGGCCCCACTGTAGATTTAAGGCAATAACGCGGTAACCAGCGGTTCTCGAGGTCCTCCCAGATTGCCTCCTCGGGGTGGCTGAGCGCAGCCACTGCCTGCTCCAGAGGACAGGGTGTGGGTTTTATGGTGGCAGCACTGGCAAGCCTGAGCGAGTCACTTGGCTGGGCTCTGTTGCGCTCAGTGCTGCAGGAGCGCGCAGGGAAAACCTAGGTCACTGGCTGCTTCACTTGGGCCAGGCTCTGGGAACAGCAGAAGGAGAGGGTGCTCATAAAAAGTCCTTACAGAAGTGAAGCAGAATTTTACTCAGTAACATCCACACACACATAGCAACAGGATCCATTCAGTCTTTTATGGCTTTTATATAAAAATTGTCTGCAATACATGATGTTTTCTGCCATGAGCTCTGACAGTTGCACTGCTCGTGCAGCGTGCACTGTGCACTTGGTTTCTGATAAACGATTGAGGGGAAAGTACACGTATGTTTTACAGATTTCTCTATCTACCAGATGGCAAAATGTACCTGACATACCTTGGTCATCAGGTGGTTAGAAGAACAATAATCTCCAGACTATCTGTAGGGCTGGGTCCTTATTTTAGCATTTTCAAACAGATAGTATATAAGCAGATGCATTTTTAAAATAACTAATCTGTGAGAGTTGACTCATGATATATGTTTCATGTGTGAGAACCATGAAAACGTCGTAATACGTAAGAGTCAATGTAAAAGCAGTAGTTTCATATTCACAGACTCTTGTTAATCTGCAACTAGTTTAAAAAACCTAGACAAAAAATACATGTGCACTGTTCCACCTTGGCAAAGTGATTGTATAATTGACAGCCAAGGGTTGCCAGCGGGAATTTAAAAGCATCTTTAATAATGAGATAAATATTTATTCCTAAATAAAAATTCCTGGGCTTTTAGACTGTTCAGAAAATACTCCCAAGTGCTTTGCAAGATGAGTAACTTTTTACTACTTTTGATTAATAAAACCACAAATACAGTTAAACAATCCTCAAATAAACAGAAAATGGCAGATGTCATTTTTTAGATACCATGTGCTGCCTCAGACCTAGATGGGAGCCCGTCACACTTGGCAGTGCTTGCGGGAGGACGTGGTGGCACGTCTGGAATGTGCAGCTGCCTTTGGCATCAAACCACTGTCCCGTAAATCTCAGCCATTGGAAATCCACTGCCGTCAAGACAGAAGGAGCATAAACAGCATAAAAGCTGTTTTAAAAATGAGAAGACTGGTTGGTGTTTGTCACTTCTGTCAAATCTACTGTCCAACTGAAAAAGCTTTTTCTTTGACAGAGGCTAATCTCTTCACTGTATGGTTTTGTTTGTGTTGCTGGAAGTTGGGAATGTCAAGCTTCACTTACAAATTTCTCACCTTCCTTTTCAGTCATCTTGCCTTTCCTTTTCTCTCTTTTCTCAAGCGGCTAAAAACTTGATGGACATCAGTAGCAAAGCGTCCCACTGATTTTCAGTAGGATGGACAGTGTCCCACGCCGTCCCGAGCTACTGCACAACTCTGAAAAACCCACATTTTTTTTTTTTTATTAGTGGTATTTTAACAACAATTTCACCAACTGTGGTTGAACATCAAATGCAGCTTCTGCAAAAAGATAGGTGCAAGAAGCTGGGATCCCCCAGCAAAGTAGCTACAGCAGCAAAGCTAGGCTCCCCAGGCCCTTCTTGCACCCTGGCTTTCTGTAGAAAAGCCCAAGCAGTGCCAGTGTTGGGAACCTGGCAGGCTTTTGAAATTGGCTAAGTTATTTCCTTGTCCTAACAGTTTATTGTTGAGAATAGTTTCACAGTTTATGAGGATTTGGCCTGGTTCATTTTTTAGTGCGTGGCTTGTTATAGCAACTAACGTACCTTGGAGTTGCATGCATTTTTTAAAAAACAAACCAAAATCCCCTTCAGCACTGCATATTAGACCTACGGCATTTGTGTTAACTCATACTAAGCCTTAACTTGAAAAGCAAAACTCTTGCCACATTTCTAAATTTCTTTCTTAGAAGGGGAAAAAAAATCCCCAGACAATTAAATTTTCCTTCTTCGTAATTACTGAAGAAACCTTCAGATCGAAGAAACGTAGTACCGGCTTTTCCAGTCACCATACCCATGTAGCCTCACCTAAGCCAACAGGTACACGTTGGGGAAGCTGATGGGATCAGGACCACGTTTACGTGAAGCATCATTGCTTTCCCTCCGGAGCAGGCACCCTGGCCGTTGGGAAGCGTGGCGCAGCAGCCCCGCTGCCTCCGAACGGATCGGATGGGGATGCCAGCTGAAGGGTGCGGACAGAGCCCCTCAGCCCCCGCTGCAGAGAGGGGCAGTAGGAGTGGCACCTGCGAGATTCATGTATCAAAGTCAGGGCTGTGCTCTGCATGTCTTGTCAGTCAGTAAAATGTTGCTTTCAATTTCTGTATCTTTCGCCTACTTCTGTCTGAAGGCTCTCTTAAGCACTTTGCGCAACAGAGCTTGTGTCGGGTGAGCAGTTCTCTGTGGTTTGGAGGTGTTGCGTTGAAGACTCTATGCTGGCTGCAGCAGCGCTGCCGTTGTAACCTCCAGCCGTTTCCTTGAAGTACTGTGGTGGTGGTTGTCTCAACGCCCTGTGTGCATGGAGTTATTGCTCATGCGAAGACATTTTTATCCTCGTGTTATTGTTACTGGGCATTATTTCATCAAGAAACATGAAATTGGAAGGGTGCCACAGACTTACATAATCAAATATGTCACCAGATGGTCTTTTTTAACCCACATGAGATTTATACATTTGGGGGGAAAAAATTAATTCGGGGTGCAGACAAGCCTATAGGAGAGTCCAGCGTCAAATTCTGCGTTTTCTGCCTGCGTGTCTATGGTGAGGGCAGGTTAGCAAGCTGCTAAAATAACTGTTCACTGCAGAAACGGTAAACAGATGGATTCCCATGGCCATCCATAGGTGAGCGTGGCAGACCGGTGCTGCTGCTGCTGCTGATTATTTGCTTTCTTTCATTCCTTGTAAGTTGATGGCTATTAATGTTGTCATATTAACTGCGCACTGTAAGCCAGCTGATAGGAGCTCAGTGTGTGAGGTCAGCTTCTGGGCGTTCGTGTTATGTCACAGATCGTCTTTGCAGTAGTGTTGGTATTTCCTAATGATGTTTCATCGTGATGGTTGTGCATGTCTGTTAAATGTCCCAGGCTCCTAGCTCGGCTTTTTTTTTTCCTTTTTTCTTTGAATGCCCAGCACATGCAAGCTGTCAGCAAGAACCAGCAGAAAATATTTAAAAGATTTGGTGATTTGTGTCAGCATGGGGTTTTCTTGCTTGTTATCAACTTGCCAACAGTTCGGTCAACATTTTTCAAAACGGTGAAAGGCTGAAGGAAAGCTTTTCCATGGCAGCTTTTGAAATTTTAGGGTGAACATTTCTCTGCGTTCTTCTTGGTTTGCTGTTCCCCAGTGGTTTTTCAGGGGGACTGTAAAAGAAGACAGGCTTTTGATGGCTTGTGAGGAAATTGTAAGCTGACTCTTAATAGATGTCTGAAGAGCTTGTGTGTGTTCCTGGACAAAGAACAAGCCAAGGCAGAAAACTGAGCAGCTAGTCAGGATACTAAACACATCCCACGTCGTGGCAGGATGAGAATTTGGCGGTATATACTTGGCACGGAGTCACAGGGCCAAGAGGGACAGGGAGATGTCAGCTAGACAGTTTCTCTGCCCTAAGGCGGGCTAAGCTGTACTTACCACATACCTGATGGGGGGGTGTTGAACCTGTCCTTAAAAGCCTTTAACAGTGGAGACTCAACCATTTCCCCATGCTGTTTTTTTCCAGTGCTTGACTGTCTTTACATTTTGAGGGTGGTTTATTCCCCCAGTGCCTAAGTACAAAATTTTAGGGTATAGGAGAAGAAAACAGTGTCCTCAAAAGATGTTAGATACAGAAGCATTTTAGCTGTTTTTATAAATGCAACTTTAGAAATAATGATCAGATAAAATCTGAGATGAGATTTTCAATGAGCGCCAGCCCAACCTTATTGCTAGCCACAGGACTCCTCCACGCCTTGGAGAATCTCTTCCTTTGAATGCTGTGTCAGGTTCACGGTTAATAGCCATACTAGAGAGGTTCAAAGAGACCTTTCTTCTCATGCTGTGCTTTCTATCTAGCAGTTGCCTTTAATTTTTTTTTTTTACAGAGTTCTGACAGTAAAAAAACAGGGAAAAAAAAAAAAAACAAACCAAAAAAAAACCCCAACCCAGAAGAACCCAGCGTACCAGCTTTTTCCTCGGTACCCTTTCCAGACACTACAAGTCCATCACTAAAGCCATATTGTGAGGAGGAAACCAAAGGAGAACAGCACCCATTTCATTCGGCAACGCTTGTGCCAGCCACACCGAGAGGCTGGTGAGCCAAGGAGTGCTGGAGCCTGCCCTTGCTCTGTGGCCGTCTTCTCTCAGCTGCCTCCGGGCTTGGAAATGGGCATTTTCCTGGCTGTTCTCTGGTGGGATGCTGCTGGCAAGGCATCGCCTGCGCTCGCACCAAGGTCCCTGCCTGGCATCTGATCCAGCCTCTCCCCAGGAGACGTGGGAAAAGCTGCCCGCGATGGTGTTGGCAGTGCAGGGACCAGGACATCCATGGGTGTCTGTGTTGGGACAGGGACCCAGGGCTGTACCTGTGATGCTCTCTCCGACTCCAAAACCAGGACTAGTGGAATAAGTTTGAAACAGTTAGGAAACTAATAGAGCAAGTGCAGTGTGTTAGCAGGAGCGGTGCGCTCCTTTGCTGATGGCGTGCTGATTTACCCGAGGAGATGCCATGGTTTGCCAAGGAGTCGCATGGGGACTGACCATGCTTTTCTCCGTGCAGAATACCCAATACCGGGAACAGGTTTCCAATGGGGAAGCAAAGAGGAGGGCACATCCCTCAAACAGCGGAGGCAATTGCCTTCATTTTCTGCCCCTGCCGGGCTGTCAGGAAGCTCCCTGCCTGCGCTCCCGGTCGCTGTGCCTGGCGCCGCAGCAGGGTTTTGCTGTGCTCAGCACAAGTTGTAGGCTTACAGGAACAGGTTGGCAAGCCTCTTCCACACTAATGGTCCAGGCACAGGCAGCCCCGGCCATGCCGGCGTGCTGCTGGGACCTGGCCAGGTCCCACCAGCCCTGTTCTTCTACAGGGCACCGCACAGTTTTGAGGCAGGAGGAGGCAACGGCCAAGTTCCCTGGCTCCAGCAGCAAGCGGCGTTAGGACCTTCTGCAATGCACAGCAGCCCCTTGCCAGCCCCATGCTGCCATGGCAGGAGCTGGCAGCACTGCCGAGGGTTGTACAGGGTGCTGGGGGGCTGCTGAGTGCCGGCCGTGCACGTCCTTGGCTTGGCGGCCCCACAAGGAACAGCCGCAAGCTGCGGCAGAGGTGGCCCTGCAGGTGCTGCCGGAGGCGTGCAGTGCCCATCGGTTGTCGCCATGGCCCCAAGGCCCCCTTTAAGCCGCCCGGTGTGGTGGCACGGACCCAGGCACTGACACCCAGGGAGGTGCAACAAAGAAAAGCAGGGACTGGGTGCTGTATCAAAGAGCTAAAATAAGTGAAACCTTAGGCAGGACACAAAGCAGAGGCACTGGTACCATTGGCCTCCTACAGGTGCTTGCTCCAGGTGACGCCTGGCCCAGTTATGGGCATGGAGCATAGATGAGCGAGGGACCCAAGTCTATTCAGTGCCAGTAAGAGCCTTTGACGAAACCCAGTGCAGCTGCGTACTGACCGAAAGCTGACTTTTTAAGGGCAGTCTCTCCACAGACAACCTGCTGCAGTAGTTGGCAATCTCAGAGCGTTGAGGGAAAAAGCATTTAATGGCTAAAAAGGAAACGGGTGCAACAGAGCAGTTCAGAAAACGCAATTTCCTCAACAACCTTGTGAGTGGGAGAAATGGCACTTTTAAAAAGGGGAAACGAGGTGTGTGAAAGGGATGAACTGATTTTCCCCAAGTCCAGTAATCACCCTGGCAAGGATGGCCTACTGCTAGGAATTTTTGGCTCCTGGTTTCACACACGAACTATGAAATACAGTGGATGCCTATCAAACTGCACTTCAGTTGCTAATTAACCTATTGGTTATTCAGCAGTTCCCAGCTTTCACAACTGATACAACCTTCAGCGATGCCTGGAGAAGGAAAAGTGTTTTCCTCCACGTTTCATGGTTTCTCTCCTGCTCCAGTAGACTCTTAATCCCTCGTGCTCCCCCTGATTTCCTCACTCCTGCTCAGCCCTAGCAACCCTACCCAGGATAAGCAAAAATAGGTTGCAGTAGAGTCAAAAGTGACAAAAAAGGCTGCACTTTGCAGTGGATCAAGTGGAGCATGACTTCCAAATTACACCCTTTTCCTCAGTAGTCAAAAAACCACAAGAGCAGCCAGCAAAGGTGAATCTTTAACTGATTTTGTATCCACTGTAAGTGCTTCTCTCTTAAAATTTGCCTTTTTTTTTCCTTCCCAGCATAGCAGAGTCCTTCTCGTATTTCCCCTACTGTTGAGTATCAGTATGTGCTTTGAGTCCTGTAGAGCTGAACAGGAATTACTAACAGAACTGAAAAAACACTAATCCTGTAACCCTTGCAGGCACAGAATTCTTACCAAAATACAAAAAAAAGGAGCATTTCCCTTCTGCTGTGCTTGCACGTCCATCTGCGTAACACCAAGGGTAAAAGAACGTCCAGATACCTAAATAAGATGAAGTAATACTCTGTGGTGATGCAGGAGTTGAGATGACTTGAGTTTTAAACAGCATCTGTACACAGTGGCTTTCTCAATATAGGCAGAAGGATTTACATCGTACAGGTCAGCTTCTAGCTTTTGTGTGTGCCTCTCTCATGGTACTTACCTGCCTGCTCCGGATGGGTACCTGGGTGAGATAGAGAAGGATGCCTGCTACTTGGATAGCTACGATTGCTTCCGAGGTCACAATGAAATATCAGTCAGGAATTTTCTAGCTTTACTGTTCTGTAGGCAAAGATATAGAGGGTAATGCTGAGTTCAGCAAGGGTGTGTTTGCCTGGCAAAGTGCTAGTGACAGGTATGCTTTTAAATAGAGTCCATCCTTCATTCTGTAATATTGCAAATACATCCTGTTCCATCAGGGTGTCCTTCTTTAAAAATACCCGTTTTTAAGCTCCCCTATCAAAATGCCAGGCTTATTATGAGAAGCAGTTTATTTATTGCCACACGTTTCTTGATACACGCTTTCTGCTATACTCAGAAGACAGCTTCTGTTGAGGGCGTGTTGTAGGCTTTTGGCCAGATGTCGGTGCTTGTCCTGGAGGTTGTTTCTGCCCGGTGGCCTGTGCCAGGCCAGGGGTCCTGGGGGAGCAGAGCGGTCCCTCTCGCTGGTGGGGCCGTGCCGAGTCACACGGGCCGGATCCTGGCTTGGCAGGTCACAAGGAAACGTTTCAGGCTGGGGGGGATACATGGGCACCTGTGAAAACAGAGCCAAAGCCAGAAGACATCCCTTCCGCCCACCCAGCCATCTCTCTCCACCGGGTTTTCTGCCCGAGTGGGAAACCTCCATGATTGCGCTGCTGTTTTTTGGGTCATTCCTGGGTCTGAGCCACTTACTTCATGCAAACCCAGCTCCTCACCACCAGGGTGGTACCCAAAGTAGAGCGACTGCCTGTCAGGGTGTCATCACTGATTTGGGAAGAGGCTTCTAGAAACCCCTATGGCAAGGGACGTGTTAAGTGACATCTGCGTCATGAACAAAAGAGATGTAGCGCTTCAGGGTCAGCAACGCCTGGGGAGGGTTGGGCTGAGAGCAAAATGACACTGCTTACGGAAGGGGCCTTGTACCTCGATCCCTGTTTTTAACAGAAAGTCCCGTCGGAAGAGTTGCCGCCCACCTGCACGTGCAGCTCCCACTTTGCTTTTGCGAGTGGACCCCAAGATGCAAACAGGGAGCAGACTGGAAACGGGTGGCACAAAAGGCACCCTTGGTCTTGCCGGGTCCTAACGGTGTCCCCAGCAAACGTCTCCCCCTTCCCCGTCCCCTGCTCAGTGGCTTGGGCTGGGCTCTTGGGCAGGGCAGTGGGCAGCGCTCTGCTGCCTGCCTGCCTGCTGTGGGGAGCGTGAGGCCGAAACAGAGATCTGGCCCAAAATGTGTTAAAAGCATTGCCTCCAATAGTTGGTTTTAATGTTAATAAGTCATATTTAGTAGCCCTCAGGACACTGGCTGTGGGAGAGGGAAGGGTTATGCCCTAAAAATGAAGTAGGATCGATGGATGGCTGGGTGCTGCATGACGGACTGCTGAGAGTCTGGTGTGGGGTGAGAGGCATCACATCTCCCTTAGAGAGAGGAGCCCTTACGCCGTGGTTTGGACAATGTGGGGGCGTTGGCAGGGGAAGCACTTTGACTGAGAAATATTCTTTTAGATTAAACAACAAAACTCTGCATGCACATACAGACTAGATCTTCATAACGCGGCCGGGCTTTGACAGTGTACTGCAGCATTATTGCTATTTATAATCAACAATTACTAACACTATAATCCAGTAAACTTAGTGGTAGCAATTACAGCAACATAAATAGCAATCCAGATGACTAAAGGCATTGCTGTCAATGCGGGTGGCAGCTATAGCATTAGAAAAAACTTTGGAGGGAAGATAACGGAAGTTGATATGCGAGCTTGGGTCTGCTAGTCTTTTATATACCATTTTTAATATACTTCCTGAAACAAAGCTTCGGAAAGGTACACTGCCTCTTTAAAATTAGTCTAGGAACTACAGGTAGTTCACATTATTTTTAAAATAATAAATCTCTATATATATCTATATTAAAATATATATGTATACATAAGTTGCCTAGCCTACCTTGTGGAAAGGCTGCAGCTGAACTAAGTCTGAGCTAATATTGTATTACCATGGTCTTCTGGTTTGTAGATAGCCCTTCCTTATTAGATGAGGTTCTGTTCTTGCTCCACAGAAGGTGCCTGTGTATATAACTCCTTTGTATTGCTTTCTGCAGAGTCCCTTATATATTTCTTACTACTAATGCTGTGTAGAAAAGGAAATCCAGAGATTTTACTACTGATAATTAACCATATAATGGCCATTAGCAAAATAAAGATTTAGTTGTTTGGGAAACAGTTTATTTATATTGTGTATGGTTTACTGCCTGATAACTTGTTTGGTGACTGGATATTCTTTTCCTTCTCCTGGTCCTTTTCTGCTTTTTCCAGCTATGGTGTTTACTCCTCACTTTGATTATTTAGCAGGCAATAAAGTATATTGTATGTTTTGAAGCCAAGCGGTGTGCTTCTTAATTGTCCATTAAAGGGGAGTCGGTGTTGCTGGAGGCCGGACGGTGGAGTGGCAGCTGCAGCCTGGCAGGAGGACAGCTCTCCAGCCACTGCTGGCACCTCTCCCTCAGCAGCTTTTGGACAAGGCATGGCCCAGGCAAGAGCCCAAGACGAAAACCTGGCTTTTCCTACTGAAAAGGAAGGAGCTGCAACCAGTAGCAGTCATAGCCTTGCTTCCTAGCCATCCCTAAGGACATGAGGAGACTGTGTGGACACAGATGAGTTACTGCATATCTTCTAATTTCACACAACCACCCTTTTACTTCTGCAGCAGGGGCAGCAGTGGCAGAGGCAGGTACCAACACTGCCACAGGCAGCTTCTGGCGCTCTCAACAGCCTGGTGCCCCAGTGGTGCTGGGGTTTTACCCCAAGGTACGGAGATTGGCAGAGCTCAGCGCACACGCCAGGCCCAGTTCCCAGCCTGGCCAGGAGCAGCAGGGGCACTCCGTGCTTTCCCGCACACGAGGCGATGCATTGTCCATCCTCAGCAACTCACACCCAGGCAGCGTGTGCCGAAACACTGCTCCCGGGAACATGCTTGTGCACGTGTCAAACTGCCCAAACTCACCTGCTCTGCTTCTTTGGGTTTGTATTGCTTTGTTTTGGTTTGGTTTTAATGGGGAGTCAAGTTCTGCATGGCGGCTCCTCTCCCTCCTGACATCTGTGACATTTTTTTCTGCTTCTTAAAAATTTCACTCCCAGAAGCAACTAGTGGGAGCGTGCCAGGTGCTGCGTTTGCAGGAGGAGCACGTCCTTCTCTACCCCATTCCCTTCCTCTTCCTCAGCCATCGCTGCTCAGAGGTCATCTGTCGCCTCCCAGGGAGACACACAGCATCACCCTGTGCTTTGCCCTCCTCCCAGCAGAAGACAGCAGCCTTAGTGCAGCACAGGGGGGCTGCAATCAGGTCACTCGCCTGACAAGACGGTCCTTCTCCGAGAGCCAGGATGTGGGTGCATGGCCCCGCTCCTGTGCGGCAGCTCAGGGGATGGGATGTAAGAGGACAAAGCCACTTCCCGCTAAATGTCATAAAAAAACCCGACCTTTGGCATCTGGGGAGAGGAAGCTGGTAAAAAACTCAGCCTTCGTCAGTCAACACAATTTTCTGATGTTTATTTTTCCCCGTTCCACCCTGAAGCAAAAGTTGAAGAGGTGCTGCTGCCTGAGCAGCAAAGCTTCCCAAAAAAGCAGTAAAAAACCCTCATTTGTAAGGCAAATGGATTTTTTTTTTGCTTCAGCGCTGATGTTCACCTATTCTTAGCAGAATTCTTTGTGTGGGCGAATGTGCATGTTGCATGCACGTACACAAGGACAGACAGCTGAAAAGCGTTAGTCTGCGTGCCTGAGCACCGATCTGGTCCCTGCACCACAAGGTGGGGTTTTGGCGGGGGACGGACACAGGCTACTGCATCCCCCCCCAGCCCCAGTGCCCGGCCAGGCAGCTGCGAAGCGGCCCACGTGGGCACCACGGGGCAAGGAGCTGCTGCCCTCCAAGGAGGGGCAGAGCGCCCTGGGTGGGGGCGAAAAAGGACCCCAAAGGTGCCTTCGCCATCACACAGGGACACTGGGGAGCCAGCCCCATGGCAAGGGGTGCCCCACAGCTGCTGGCAGGGGGACGGAGGGGCTCCTCACCAGTAAGTGTTCGAGGTGGGGATGCAGGGGTGAGGGGGCACACCTTCATTTTACGAGGTTGTAATCAAAGGGCTCAGCGAGTCAAAAAATTATTTTCTGCTTGTTTTTGAGCTGTCCTTTCCTCGTTTAGAAGTGGGAATACAACACAGCCCCTTGAACAGCACCTTTGGTTTGGTCCTCTACCATGAGCACACCTCCTGCTGGGAAAAAAGTGGTTTTTCATTTTGATAAAAGTATGTGGAGCATTATTTGATTTGTTTTGATGTCAACAGAGAAGATAAACCAGAGACGTGCACCTGGGAAATGCCTGGCTTCATCTTGCTGTGCTTGCTGCATCAGGGGGAAAACCAAAAATAAAGCTGGTTCCCCTTTCTAAGCAGTGGTGCTTCGCCCTCGGACCTAAAACATGGTTCTGATGTCCTCAGGTGCCGGTGCCAAGACTTGGCCTTACTTGCACATCCCACCTAGAGAACTTAATTGGTAACACAGGCAGCAGCAAAGCTGGCGGCACTGAGTGGGTACAACAGCCCACAAGATCTATATTCAGCAGCTAGTGAGTGCTGGAATAAAACCTCAGTTATGAAGCATAATTTACGTGCATGTGTCTATATATTTTTTTCCTTTTTAAAATTGCTTATTATGGCATATTTATGATTGACGGGATTTCTTTTTTTTTTTTCCATAGCACAAACTGGATCCGACACAGTCTTTTTTTGCCAGCACAAATTAGATATAAGAAAAGAAGGGCTGCTGGAGGTACTTAGGGAAGTTAATGCCTTCCTGTCCAGATTAATCCACCTGGCAGTCACAGGGAACGTTTGTACAAATAAAATTAATCTTGTGTTTGTGCTGGGCCTTGTGTCCTCAGGGGAAACCCCAGGCAGCAGATGCTCCCAGGCTGGGTGTGCTCCAGGCTCCTCCAGAAGCTGTGGTTTGGCAAACTCTGGGTGTTCAGCCTCAGACTGCTGCATTTCTCTGATTTCAGTGTTTCACCATTTGGTGAACACTTTGAACCAGCTCGCCAAAATGAAGGACTTGCACCCCTGTAAACTACGGAGTGCTTTCAAGCTGATTCGAAGTCCAACAAAAGTCTGTGCAGACGTGCTTGTTCTGGGTGAAATCGGAGTGCGTCGGGGAATGGCCAGTCCTTTGGATGTACCAACCCAATGCGTTTGGGTAGTAGTGTTGGTCATGGGCTCGGTGGTCTCAGGACATGCTTCTGGCAGGATTATGGGGACGTATCTTTCATTAAACCAACTGGTTTAGGGCAAAAAATGGACACTGTTTCAGCCTGCAGGCCATGGGGCTCAGCTGTGTGAGCATCGTCACAGCTCGTGGCTTTACACCCTGCCACCCAGGGGCCGGGTCGGACAAGACCCTTGAGCCAGGTCCCTGCACCCAAGGGCTCGTTTCCAACCCACGGCCATGCCAGCCAGGCCCCCTTCGAGCAGCGAAAACCACCAGTGGTGGTTGGTGGTGAAACGCTTGCACCAACCGCATTTCTCCTCCCTGGTGGAAGGTGGCTACCAACACCAGGAGCTCATTTTCTGTCACTTGAACGTGTATGGAAATGGTTGCTGCTGGGATGGAAACACCAGCACCCAGGTTCCCAAGGCAAATCCCTTAAGCTCCATTCCTCCCGGCGGGCATCGCAGGGAGGCACACACCCCGTAATGCAGCCTGCCTGCATATGCCGCCCTGGCGCTGCCGGGACTTCTTGGGGGGACTGGCTGCACGAGCAGGACAGGGCAGCCCACGTGTCTGGCGTGCAAGTGCTACCTTGCGTTGGAGTTGTCCTGAAAAAAAGCGAATGGCTTCCTTTTCGTCTGATAACCGAAGGGAAGCTTTGGTTCTGGGAGCAGCGGTGATAACCTCCGATTTAAAAATTAAATTAAAAAAAAATAAAGCTAAGCACTGCAAGCCATTTGGCACAGAAATCCTCCTCCCCTTTACGGCATCTCATCAGCTTCCAATTGTTTGTTCAGACAGATTTGAGGGCACGCTTGGGCTGGCACTTAATTGCTTGTCTTAAGGACATGAGTCTTTAATTAAAAGCCTGATACTGCAAGGCACAGAGAGGAATCCTAAGTGGCAGAAGCACTCATGGATGTAAAAGTCTTAACCAAAAAGTGTTCCACCTTTCCTGGTCTTAACTTCTCCCTAGCTAAATAAAAAATGGATTTTTCACGAATACATCTCACTCCTTAAATTTTCTCAAACTTTCTATGCTATAAATGGTTAATATTTAGTCTGCTTTTCTCCTGATGGCACACCATGAGATTTAAAATACCCCAGACACATGAGAAAGGAAATTGCAAACTTTCAGCAATTTCTTTTTATTCAGATTGAGTTGGGGAAGGGGAAGCCAATATTCTCAGTGCCGGCCATCCCTTTGGAAGAGAAATCTCTAATTGCACCAGCCGGGAAGAGGGTTTTTCTCCCAGGGTCTCCAGGAGTTATGAGAAGCAGGAGGGGTGGGGGACCCTGCAAATGTCCTACTGTGTTTCTGCTGCTTTTAGTTACTGCGTGAGATTTAAGTGTGCCGACCTCCCAGGACATGTAATGAAGAGACACATAAGGCAAGCGCAGGGTGCAGAGCACACGGAGGCAAACCTGGCACGTGGACCTCAGTTTATATCCTTTTTTCCCCCCATATTGCAGCGGGAAAGAAGAAAGAAGTAGATCTCTGTAAGCTGAGTTGCTTGGGTTTGAAGCTATGTGAAAATCTTCTGTTTCTGAACCATTTCTGATGACAAACACTTAATTCCTTCTCTGCAAAGTGGTGGTCAGGAAGAGTTGCCGCTAAAGACATCAAAGGCGGGTTTCCCAAAAATCCGGCGCAGGCACACCACTGTAGGGCTGCATGGCCCTGAGAGGCGGCAAAGAGCTCAGGCAGGGGGGTGTCACCAGGGCTGGCGGAAAAGGGAGGTGGTGGAGTCCCTCAGAAGCGGGGTCTCCCAAAATAAGCTTTCTGAAAGGGCTGTAGGCTGGGGAGCAAAGCAAGGCGAGGGCTGCAGTAACCCACCCAAGTATCTTTCAGGTAACAGTAATAAAGCATCAGCTGTCAGAGGCTGGCGCGGGGTTGGTTTTTTTTTTTAGGATGTTGCAAAAGAAAGTTCAGTTCTTGAGAGCAGAGTCCAGATCACCCCCACGCTCAGTTACTGCTCTTCTCCGGAGCTTGGTAAATGCAGAGGCTTGGTCTGGGTGTTTGCATTTTCTGTGGTAGGGAGCTGCAAGCCAGCCCTCCTCCCGGACGGGCACACACGTGTGCGCACACGTGCACGCACACATAGCCTGGTACCGCCGCCCCGGATCCCAGCAGCGATCCTGTCCACTGTGGCCGCTGCCTTGTGTCGGGGCGCTTGTGGATGTGCTCCCTCCTTTCCTAGCCTCCTCACCCGGAGCCCCAAGCCATTTCAGGCCTTCCGTTGGCGGTGGTGGCTCTCCACCTCAGGAGCTTCACCGCAGGGCTTCCTGCCTCCGCCTCTGCCGAACAGACCGCGAGCTGCTGGCAGGTGCTTCCCCGCGGGGCCGTGCCACAGAGCCAGGCAGGCTGGGTGTCTGCCAAGGCTGTCGCTGCTCCGGAGGGACCTCGGAGCACCCGGTGCCCTTCCCAGGAGGCGACAGGCCATGGGGGGAAGCGTGGGCTGTTTCTTCAGAGGACACAAGCCTTATTCCTTCCTACAACTCACCTCCTTGGCATTAACCATTTCTAGCTCTAAAATGAAGAGGCAAAGGTGAGTAACTCCATTACAGTGCCATTGTTTTCGGGGGTTGGTTTTGGAAAAGCTGCGAGGAGAGCTTAGCCCGCAAGACACAGGATTCAAAGTGAACTAAAAAGCCGTGTCACCTGTCCTCACAGTGTGCATGTCTCTCTTTTAGTAGTGGTACACTTTTGAGTATTGCGGCTGGCGGTGCATGGCCTAATGCCTTGATGGAGAAAGTCTGCAGGTGCTCATGGAGAGGGGTCTCGAGCACGGCTGCCTGGGCACAGCTGGCAGGACCGTGGGTGCCGCAGTGGGTTAGCTGCGCCGAAGGGATGCTGAACCAGCGTGCGTGTTATCGTGTATGTATGTTAGCGGCTGTTACCCTTTAAAGCACACACCCAGCCTGCCCGTGTGGGTGGCTGGCACCCACCGTAGCAGCATGGATGGAGGTTTGGGGGTGGCCAAGGCTGTGCCTCCCAGGCAGGCGGTGGTCCCAATGTGCTGGACTGGTGATTGCAGAGCTGAAAGTGTCCCTCCTGTGCTGGCCACGCCAAGGAGGGGTTGGAGAAGTGCAAATGGGACGGTGCCTGAATGGACCATGGCATCCCCTCTAGCCCACTGCAGTGGAAGGATAAGGTTATCTCTACCAGCTTTGTTTATGGAACATTTTTACCAGATATGTTATTACATAGAAATGTCTCTTTTTTAGCTCCTTATCCTTCCCAGCTCAGGGTTTGTATGGGCATTCTAGCAAGCAAGCAGCCTCCCATCACTTACTTTCCATCTGTATTCAAGATGAGGAACTGCTGCGCTATCACCAGCATCTCAGCAGCCCTGGTAAAAAGTGTCATGGCACAGCAGCAACAGCACATGGGTGCTCATCTCTCCTTTTGGCTCTTCTGGTTTCCCTGATGCCCGTAAACCGGTTTTGGACCACATCATGTTTGCCATCATGCACCCCAGAGATGTTTGCCTTTGATCTGTGATTTGCACAGGGTGAGCAGAGCAGAGCTGCCTTCAGTCTGGACCCCGTAAACCACTTTGCTGGGGAGGCTGGAGCCCCCCACATGAAAGCAGAGCTATAGAAACCCAGAGCTTTGTCAATAGCCCCGTATGTATCGCCTGCACGTTTCATTGTCAGACCATGTGTTGCTGACCACTTCATTAGCCGTCGGGTCTTTTCAATATGCCGTTAATGGTGATGGTGGGTTTCATGTAAAAGATGCAGCCACATGGTAGGAAGGCAGCATGCCAGGCAGCCGTTGGAGCGGATTTAGTTTTCCCCAGTGTTTTCTCATTCCTTTTGTTCCTGGGAGGGATGCTTTCGCTGCTGTGCCCTAAATGCACTTGCAGTCAGTGGAGTTTTGCCACGTGAAAAATTGGCCTGGCCCCTGGTTTGGGTTTCTAAATCACCAGATTATCTGTATAACTGAGTGACAGCCAGTAAAGATCTTTTTTAAAATCAGGTCCTTTAAAGGTTAATGGAAAACATTCATATGTATTTGTGTGTAATATAATTTTTCCCTTGTTTTGCATGTTACTGAAAAAAGTGGTGTGTTCTTAACACACGGACTTTTAAGGCAAATTTCAGTTGCTAGAGAAGTCTGGATTAACGGTATACTTGAGTCATCCTTTGGGGGCTGGAGTATGGCTGATCCATCACTCCAACTTTAGCCAGGTGTTTAATGTCCTTTTTCCTTTCTTTTTCCCCCAGCTGGCTGGATGCCTAGTTCCTGCTGGTCTTAATAGGAATTAGACATGCTTATCCATCTGACGTTTTTGAAAAATCTCGACTTCAATATTTTCCATAAATACACATGCAGAGCACAGGCATGCAAAGGCTCACAGTCAGCGGCTGCCCCACTGCCGCTGCCCCCCGCCAGGGCACAAGGCCACTACTGCCACCCATTCCCAATGTGCTTTGCTTTCTTCTTCTTCCAAAAGCACCAGGGCTGGGTACAGCAGCTCTGGAAAAGCACTAGTGACAAAGATGATTTAAAGATTAAACTTGGAGAGAAGGGAAGATCCCCTGCAGCACAGCTGGGAATGTCTGCACAGGAGGAAAAAAAAAAAAAAGGAAAAGGGAAGGGGAAAATCCAGGCTGAGTAATCCTGCTGGAAGGTTGATACCTTCAAAGGCCAGGACTGCGGAGCTGCAATGGGTGTGAATCCCCACCCCCGCGGTGTGCCACCACCCTTCCTGCCAGCCCCCGCTCCAAGCCCTATTCCCATTTTCCAGGTGTTGGTGTTAGTGTTGGAAAGGTTGGTCATCATGTGGAGCAGGACTAATCTCCTGACCGAGTCACTTAATAGAAGGATACGAAAGGCAACGCTGCTTTATTTTTCCTGTTCCCTAGCTGATGCACTTGGCCCCACAATTTTCTCCTAGGCCTGGTCAAAAAACGTTTTGTGAGTACTTTGATGGAAAACTCTTCTGCTTTGCTGCGCTATGCAAGTTTAATTCAATTTATGTGGGCTGAGGAACCACATCTGCTACATGGAGCAATGAGTATATTCATTGTCTAACAAAGCCTTGCCAGTCTGATCGAAATAAAACCCAACAGGTTCTATTAATTCAATTACAATGTTACTGAAATTCATAATCCCAATTATCTAATTACCGCTAATTTTTTGTTATTTTACTCTTTCCCTGCTTTGGTATGGCATGTGCTCTACATCCCTGTTTCTTTGCCAGGAAAAGGACAGCGATGGTAGGGTTCCTTCCTCCTTGGTCAAGAGCCCATTTGAGGCTATTTTTCCCACATTGTAAGCAGTCTGGTTGAGTGGGCTTTCCTTTTTTTTTTTTTAATTGTCTGCAGGTGTAGTTACACGATGATCACTCGGGTGGTAAGGGTCTGACAAACCCTTGCTGTAATTTTGTTGCACAAAGCTAAGCTAAAGCTAAAAACAGGTTAGGCAAAAGTCAGGCAATTTGCTCTTACAGCAAAACACAAGTTGCAATAAAGTCAAGACTGCCCAAAACAAGTTTGTCGAAGGTGCCAGCCCTCGTGGCACTGAGCTACCACCTGCTTGTGGGTGTATCTTATTGCAGAGTTTAACCCTGGACCCTGGCTCTGTCCCTGCAGTCGGCTCCCACTCCCCAAAATGTTCGATTTTGAGAGCGCCTCCGGTGGCTCCTCTTTGCCCAGCAAAGTGTTTCCCAGCAGATATCTTATTCTGAAGGAGATTTTTCTTTTATTTTTCCTTTTTTAACCAGCCATTGAAGGTAAATCACCTTCCAATACCAGGAGCGGAGTGTGGTGGGGAAGCATCCCTCCTGCCTGACTCAGCAAACTTTTATCAAATAGAGTCAGTTTAAAGCACTGCGAGCCTGGTGAGGCACTGGATATTTTTCGGATCCCTCTGGCATTGTTCCAGCTCTTCAGAGCTGTCAAACTGGCACCACTCCTTTTCATGTAAACCAGTTTATTTCACTCTCATCTCTATTCCCCTGACTTGTTTCAGCCAGTGACATGATCCAGGCTGAACCACTGCCCAAACATGAAAAGGCTTTGGCTGGCTGGGAAAGGCATAGTTCAGCTAGAGCATTTGATGGTGATGTAAATAATTACCAGCAGCCCTATGGAGGGAGATGTGGCATGAATTGAGCCCCTCCCAAGTAAAGCG
The DNA here is from genome assembly GCA_013389905.1 of Sula dactylatra. Taxonomy (NCBI): domain Eukaryota; kingdom Metazoa; phylum Chordata; class Aves; order Suliformes; family Sulidae; genus Sula; species Sula dactylatra. The sequence goes on from WEKW01030041.1 coordinate 172,720, forward strand.
CTCAAGGTGTAAGTGCAGCATAACGAGGCCAAGCTCTTAGGCTCAGCTGTAGTTTCATCAGTTTTTGATGCCACAATCAAGATTTAGGAGTCAGGCTTCTGAGAGCAGCATCAACATTAGGTGTGACACCCCTGGAAGTAGCCCTGAATTGCTGGGAGAGGAGATTGCTATTGCAACGGGGCTAAAATCAGTGCTGAACCATTAAAAATAATGCAACCCAATCCGTAGCTTTCTATTCTATTCATTTTCGTTATTTAGCAAATTCAGTGATTCTCAAACTGTCCAAAGGCCCAGTGTGCCCCAAGGTTATTGGTCTTCTGCAGACCCAGGCAAGCAGGGGTGCTTTTCAAGTAGTACATACTTGGGTGATTACACGCACATCGTGGTTTCAGAGGCGCTTACATCCATACGGTTTACACTGATTAGTTGCTGTTTCAAGCCGAGCCACAACAAGGCACTGTTAAATCTATTTAGTACAAAACAGAAACATAAACAAGCCCTGGTCTGACGTCCACACTAACGGTTTTCAGGTAGGCAAGCACAGTGGAACTGGCCCAAAACACCCAGTAAGGGTGGGTTAATCCCACCCAAACCCAAGGCACCCCACACAACCACCAAGTCGTGCCAGATTTGCTGTTAAACTGGTGCACTCGATAGTGTTTTGGCTCAGTTCGTCTCCTCCTGGCTGTGCTGGTCTGGAGGAGCTCTGTGATGTTGGATCACCTGCCATGGTGACCCCCGCTCTGCTGCACGGTTTGGGGGGGTGGTGGTGCATGTGCATTAATTTTCTTCTGGCATTTAATAACCTGGCAGCCCTGAGCCAGGCATGCCCCAAACATGAGGAAGCCCCAAGGGGACATACGGGATCCTCCTTTGGACAGCTTCCAGCCACATGTGTGCTGGGGACCTGCAGTCTGTGTGCATGAGGACGGGTGGACAGACTACACCTGGTCGTATGTAAAACCCCTGAAATTTCAATGCAGAGTCAGCGACTCAGCTGTCTCAATCTCCTAGTCTGTTGCAGCAAATTACTTGCTAATGAGTCATTTGAAAAATTACATACCCAGGGCTGACCTCGTCGTGCTGCTTCACCTTGCTGCCTAGCGGGGAGGGAGAGGGACCTCGGGGAGAGCCCGCTTTGGCTCAGGCGCCCATCTGGGAGCATTGACGAGCCACCAGAGCACTGTCACCCTCCCTCGGGTGTAAAGCTGAGCAAGTGGAGATGAAAGTCCAGCCCTCACTCACCTCAGCGGGGTGCACAGCTCCCAGTTAAGTGTAGGCTGTGCTGTAGAAAGGGGAAGCCAAACTCATCTATGTACAGAGTCAGCTTTGAGCTGCACTGACACTGAGGGCAAACACGGGCCCAAAAAGAAAACCCACAACCTGGTGTTTCCTCTGGCCTTCACCCCAGAGCCTCATGCCTCCAGGTGCTGGGGTCTGGCAGCTGGTGAGCAAGCAGGAGCAAGGCACCGGTGGTTTGGGCTGCACGCCTCGGGTGACACGGGCTGAGTGGGCGCAGCGGTGGTGGCGTCTCCACGAGGACCACGTCACTGCGGGGTCTTCAGCTGCAAGTCTGGGCTCTTTTCATTCTGCATCCACGTGGCGTTAGCACAAGCAGGGGCTCAAGCACTGCTATGGTAATAAATTCAGAAGTCTCTGAAACGGCTGCTTCTCCTGCAGCCAGTCTATTGCAATGCAGAGAAAATGTTATTTCTAACTAACTGCTTTATATTTTGCTTATGCTTATGCTGCTTCTGTGGAAAGTTTTTATCGGATCAAATATTTTTTATTGGATCAAATATTTGCATATTCTCACACTGATGCTGTGTGAGAATGGCAGGGCTAATGGTGGAGACACAATGTGTAACACCACCACTAACCAGCACCAGTGAATTATTTTTTTTTTTAGATATCGTATTAAACAATATCCCAAGGCTGTAAAGGCCTGTAACTGGGCTGGCCACCCTGATGTGCCACATCTCGAGGCTCAGAGACAGCTGGTCCCAGACACGCGATGGGTATGGTCATAGCTATGGGTGACAAGATGTTGCCGAGAGAAACCCTGTGTGCCACAGCTTCCTCACCAGCCTCGGCCAAAACTGCTGCCAGGACCGGGGCGTTGGCCTGGCACTGTGGCAAGTTTGGGGGCCGGGGGCCCAGGTGAGCTGAAGCCACCCGCCCCGCAGAGCTGCGCGTGGAGGGACACCAGGATGGTGGCCAGCGCGGCAGCACCAGCCTTGCTTGCAGTGTGGTGTGGGAGACGATGCTGCTGAGCCTTGTGCTGCCAACCGCAAGAGGAAGCCGCCCCAGCACGTGTTGTGAAGGCTGTTTCACTTGGGGTTTTATGGGTGGGCAGAAAGGAGAAGGGGAAGTGGACGCCGATAGCAGGGACCGAGGGAAGGAGTTGAGGCTGAATTCACTCAAACCCCTCGCAAGGAGGGGAGGAACTTGCTGTACTGAGGACACATTCGCTGGGAACCTTGAATGATGTCCGAGTGCCACAAGAAGCAGGCATGGGGCAATGTTTTGAGGACCCCCCACCTCCACATGATGTTCTCATCTCCTGAGCTGTCCGCAGGGAACTGAAGAGAAATTGTTTGCAACTGCCCAGCCGAAAATGTTTCTTTTTAAACTTTAAGCCATAGCTCCAACCCAGCTTTAAAAATCTTTCCATGGACCATTTTAATATTTGGTAGTGTTGAAGTTGAGTGAGGCACACAGGTTAATGCCCGCAGGTGCTCATGGAGGGAGGGCAAGTGAGCCGGTGAGAGGCCACCCTGCCATTTTCTTCACAAAATTGATCTTTAAACAGGAGAATAAAGAAATTGTCTAACTATAAAAGAGAGATCATTCACTAAAATATTTGTCTAAAACAGATGGCTCTGGTGACTCAGATAAAATACTCCCCCTGCTACAAGCTAGTTGAAAAGCAACCGTGGTTTGCCATTTAGAAAAAAAATGTCACACCATGGTGATAAGCCTATCTAGGAAAAATGGAGGAAAAAAAAGAGCATTCTCAGGTCCCATTTTAAGGTTTAGCTGTGTCACCAGCTTCGTAGTCCACGTGTGGAAGGATGGGGTGTGGGACATGTCAGAAACTGATTTGTTAACTGTTGTGTTCCAGGATGGAGTTATACCACTTACAAACTCCCAGGGCACAGAGATTTCCATAAATACCTTCAGCTTCTTGGCTTCGGTCACTTCTGTGGCATCGCTGGGTTTTCCTTCATTTGGGAGAAATTACAGGGTATGGCTATTTTTGCCATAGCTTTTATGCCTTAATTCCCCTTTTCTACCCTTGTGAATTCACCAAATTCTTTCCTTTCATCATTTTTGGCTACTGGTCAGCCCCAAGCCTGGGCTTCTTCCTTTCCACGGGCAACTTTTGCAAATACCTGCTGCTCTGTCCTCTCCTTCCAAGACTTGATGGTTTCTCTCCTCTTAGAAAAGCTTATGTTATTCCGCAGCATTCACATTCTGCTGGAAACCTTCAAAATGCCCGTGTGCCTTCCTTGTGACTTACCAAACATGGCATAGCTTTTGCAATATTAGGTAGCCTTTGACTCAAATAAAGTACAGCTTACATCTGCAGATGCGCTTTTAATTTACCAGTTTCTTGGTAACTGCTTGTTCTTCATAGTGTAATTTTTATGACTAACAGGGAGTAGCTACATCTGGGGTGGTGGCACAGATGCTTTCCCTTTGCAGTACAGCTGCCAAGCAAACCGGCACCGCACGACTGCTGCGCACACCCCACATGGGCGTCCCTCCTTGGGCTCACGCTAGAGGTCAGGGAACCCAAGACCACGTCTACCACTGGTGGTGGGGTGACACCAGCTCGTGCCTCGCCCCCTGCAAAACCCTGGCCCTGAGAGCGAGGAGTCTGGCCGGTGCCCTGGACCCTGCTGGAGGAATTCTTTCCACCTCTCCATAATGGCCGAGGAAAGCTCTATAAATGGCTTGTTGTAGGCAGAAACTGTCCTGGTGGGGGAAACATAATTTTGGCCCTTAAAATATCTGGCTGGGCTGCCAAGTTTGCTTTCTTGGTTTCTGCTGAAGGTTTCCCTTTGGGACCATGCATTAAGGGCCTCTCAGCCTTTAGCCAAGTGGACAGAAGGATTAGGCTTTTAATAAAATCTATTAATAAAGCCTGGAAGCATTTGGAGTGAAGCAAATGTACAGAAAAAAAAAAAAAAATCTGATTAACATCTCTTTCCTTGTTTCCCAAGCTGCCGTACCATCACGTTGCAAAATAAGGCTACCCTTGCTTGTATTCACAGAGTACAGTGCATTCGTCACTCCTGTATTGTGTAACGTGCATACCATACACACATACGTATTTATGTACATCTATACATGTATGTATCTAATACCTTATATACCACAATACAATGGTACAAGTCCCTTTGTCTCCTTATACTGGAGTATCTACTTGTTGCCATATAGAAAATCAGGAATGAGTACTGGGCTCCTTGTGCCTAACTACACATGCAGTCGGGGCCACACCACTGCCAATGCATTGCTAAAGAAAAATAAAACAGAAAGGCAGCTTTGAATCCTCCCAGATCGAGTCCCGCGCAGTTGGGACGGGAGAGGGCAGCCCTGGCGTGCCCTCGGCTGCATCACCCACAAGCAATGGAGGAGCAAGCTGCATGGTCATGACAGTAACCCTGCTTCCTGCTGTGTTTCACTGCTCTGAGTGCCACGAATGAGTGAAAAGCACAGCGTGGGGAGAGGGCTTCAGGCAGCGTTAACAAGTACCTCAAGGCCATCCTTCTACCTGTGGTACCCTAATAGTGGCACTGTGTAAGAGATGGCACTGCATTTCCTGCACTTCAGCTCTCACGTGAGTGAACAGGTTTTATTTCAGTGCGTTACACTGCTGGGTATGGGAAAAATAATCTTTCAGTAATATTAATTATTTTTTTAATTTATCAGCAGCACATCAGCAGGCAAAATGCCACCAGCATCCTCTGCACTGAGGGAGTGAATATTAAGGTTTTTCTAGACCATGGTCCTTGGTAGGCTGGGAAAGCCAGGTGTTGTACCAGAGGCCATTGTGGGCCTCGGTCTTACCTGGTTTGTGCTTGGCTGGGCTGAAGCAGTACCTAATAAGCCTTCAGCATCATTTTTGTCTTATGTAAAAAACCCAAAAGGCACATTTCAAGAAAGGTAGACATTTCCTTCTGCCAACTTTCCCATCCCACCTCCCAGCCCCAAAGTCTACGTTTGGCAACGTCATGAGGTTTCAAAGCAGTTTAAGGACCTGCGTATTTGTTGAAACAGACTGTCCACAAGCTGCTTTTTCTTTGCTTTAATAAGTTGAGAGGTTAAAATACATGAGAATTTGTAAGCAGGCATTTTTAAACTGCTTATTTAAATCAGCTGAATTTAAATTCCAGCTCTATTTTTTTGCTTCTCTAAAGAAAATTTGTGTTTCAAAAGCTCAGGGCTTCAGTTCAAGTGATTCACCCTGCTGCAGATACCATCTGAAACAAAACAAAGCATGGATCCAACAACCATACTCACAATTTTTTGAATTGGCCTTTATGAATAATCATGACACATTTCCCCAATTGCTCTCTTTTAGCTTTGTTTTAGCAGATATAATCCCCTGCATAAGAGAACCCCTGCCAGTTTGAAGAGCATTATCCTCAAAGACAAACAGCCTCTGGAGGCAAGATGGGCCCTCCTCTCCAAAATGCATGGACTGGTCATTAAAATGTGATGGTGGCCATCCTCCTCCTCACAGGAGAATGGCTCTATGTCCTTTTGGCATGGAACGTACACGTGTTTTCAGAGGTATTCGCAGGGAAAAACAGTGTTTCGCTTCTCTTTTTGTGAGGTCTGCAAGCTGTTCCCCAAAAAAGGAGCTGCTACAAACCAAAGCAATAGTTGGGTGCAGATACACCTCATGGAAATGATTTTCACTGCTCCCACTGTCCTTATGATCCGTAGTGATCCAGAACTCTATTTGGCCTCATGCATGAGTCCTCAAGTCCCCAGTCTTCTTCTAGTAAAATGCATACCTTGCCCATCCCAGGAATTATAAGGGTTTGGGTTTTTTCCCCCTTTCAGTGAAACTTAGTTTCAGACCCTCCATGGTGTCCTTTCTCACACACTTTTCCCCAGCTGCAGTCATGTCTGTCCCATCCTGACAGGAGGCTTTGCCTGCAGGTCTATATATCCAATCCTCACAATATCCATCCTCACAGTCTGCTTACCATTTTTACAGATCTCTCTGATCTCCTACAGGCCGAGATAAAACAATTAGGGCTGTAGCAGGGCTTTGCAAAATGGAGAAGTTGTCAATCAGTGCAGCTCCAAGTCCTACATCACTGGAGGTGTACACATGTAGGAGACCATTCTCCTGTGTCAATGCATTGTTTGAGGAGCTGAAGTCCATCCAAACCTTCTGCTTTGATCTTATACCTTCTCACCATACCAGCCCTTGAAATGCAACCTCAGAAATTACATGCCAGGCCAGCCAAAACTCAATAGGTGTCTAAAAATAACTATACTGGGATACTGCCTAGCTGGTGTGAGCACATGTGTGCACATAAATAAGTTTGTGATAAGTGGAAGGTTGACTTTTCAAGGATTCAATGGCCAGGAGGGATGGCCTTTCTTTTAATGAAAGCAGAGATTCCCATGTAGCTATGCGACACTAGGAACTGAGGCTTTAAAGAAAGCACCACCAGCAAAAAGACTCATGATTAAATTAAGAGTGGCCATTCCCCTTTTGGAACATTCAGCTAGTGGCTGTCCCTGATGGTGGTGGTCACCTGGCCTGGCCTTGTCCTTCCAAAAGGTAATTTTCTACATTTCAGCTATGAACATCAAAGACAAAGTTTGCCAAGGGTGACTCATTCCCCTCCTAAAACAGGTGACATATCTTGCCTTGTGGATGTGCTTTTTCTCTTTTTTGGCTGTTGAGGGAGCCTAGATGAGGGGTTGACACTCAGCTGTTCAGCTGCTAGATGACTGCTGTGGATGAAGTAAGTCCTCTCCCTCCCATGATTTGGACTCTCCTCTGATATGCAATTGGGGATCACTCTAGGCATCATACATGTCATACAGCACCAGGAACAGTTAGAAACTGAGCATGGTTAAAATTTAGGAAGAGGTTGCACTACACTCAGTCTTGATAACCAGTTTTCCTTTTGCAAGCAAGAACCTTAAGTAAGCTAGAGGAAATACAAAGAGCATGCAATTCCTATTATCACAAGCCACGAGTTCTCAAAAACATCTGAGACTGGAATTAAAAAAAGAGAGGAAAAAAGATGCAGGTTACTTTAGTTTGTAGCTTTTGCAGCATTTGATTTTCCCAGCCGTGGCCATGGGGGCGGCAGACCTACAGCTGTTACTGTTGGTGTGGGAGGGAAGACTGGGATTCCCATGTGTACTGTTTTTGGCTTGGATGCAGTTAATTTTCTTCATAGTAGCTAGTACGGGGCTCTGTTTTGGATTTGTGCTGAAAACAGTGTTGATAACACACAGGGATGTGTTAGCTGCTGAGCAGTGCTGACACCAAGTCAAGGCCGTTTCTGCCACTCCCCCACCCCACCAGCGAGGGGCTGGGGGTGCACAAGGCGTTGGGAGGGGACACAGCCGGGACAGCTGACCCCAACTCACCAAAGGGATATTCCACACCACATGGCGTCATGATCAGTGTATAAAGCTGGGGGAAGAAGGAGGAAGAAGGAAGAACGAGGGGGACCTTCAGAGTGATGGCGTTTGTCTTCCCAAGTAACGGTTATGCGTGACGGAGCCCTGCTTTCCTGGAGATGGCTGAACACCTGCCTGCCCATGGGAAGGAGTGCATGAATTCCTTGTTTTGCTTTGCTCACATGCGTGGCTTTTGCTTTCCCTATTAAAGTGTCCTTATCTCAACCCACGAGTTTTCTCACTTATACCCTTCCAATTCTCCCCCATCCCACGGGGGGGGACTGAGCGAGCAGCTGGGGAGGCTGAGCTTACCCAGGGCTCACCCACAGCACCGTGCAAACTCAGAGTCAGCACTTGGTGTATCTGATGGGAGAATGAGCAGTATGGATTTCTGCCAGTCCCCTCGGTGGCTCTCTAAAAATCAACCACTTCATCAATCAGACAGGTTAATTTTTTAAAGTTGGACAAACCTTTAAAATTGCTTCCTTGAGGTGCTGCTTCACTGATCTCACAAGCGACTGCAGAGGAAATAACAGGTAAAGACATATTGCCTCATCTTTGTCATCACTTTGAGTCCTTCATATTCTGCAAGATCAGCAGTTCTCAACCACCATTTTTAAATAGCGTCACTGGTGCCAGTTCCCCTGCCCTCACCGCCCCTCGCCTTCAGCTGCTTTGTGCCCGGGTGGCCATGGTGGCTGAGCAGCCCTCGGTCGAGAGGGCAGCAGGGACCAGAGGTCTCCGAGGCCGTCAGTCCCACCACGTGCTGGCGCCGTGCCGCAGAGCCTGTCAGTTTGTGCTCCTGGCACTGCACATGGCAGCAGGTCCCCACTGGGATGGCCAGGAAGGAGCTGCCATGGTGGAAAGTTTTTTTCCTTGGTTGCTCTTTCTGAGCTATTATTAGAATGTGCTGAGTTGGAAGGGACCCACAAGGATCATCGAGTCCAACTCCTGTCCCTGCACAGGACAACCCCAAATTCACACCATATCTCTGAGGGCGTTGTCCAAGTGCTTCTTGAATATCGAGCTGTTAAAACATAAACATGGAGAAAGGTAGCATTAAAATTGTCTGGTCTGTGTCTCCATCCCAGTGCACAGTCAGCTTTTTGTCCTCTCTGCCACAGGTCTGGGGAAGTGATTGTTGCCCCTTTCATCCCTTTTGTTGTCATGCCTTGCCACAGAATTTTTTTTTTTTTAAATTAAACAACCTGTTAGTTCCAATCCTCCCTCTAAGGCCATGTTTTTCTAGACTTAGGGTCATTTTTTCCCTGGGGTCCCCTGGATCCCCTCCAACAGAGCCACAGCTGAACTACAGCCCCTGAAATCCAGCTAGGGTCCTAATGCCCCTGAGCGGAAGGGAAGAGTGACATGCCTCTTTTAGGCCATCCTTTTCTTCCTCTAACCTGATGCAATGCATTTCTTAACAACAGCATGAGGTGACTCAGCCAGCTTGTGATTCAATCAAATTCTTCAGACGCTACAGAGACACCTCACCATTTGCACCATCTGGATTTTGGTGTGCATCCGCCCGCTGTGGCACATCCCTTTTTTCTCCTTTCCCTCCCTGACCTCTGCTATAGCTACAGATGATCATTTCCAGGTGGTGGCACTTGCACTGCTGTTTCCAGCCTGCTGAAGCTGGCTCTGTGTCATCCATCTCCTCCTCCTGATAGCAAATGCACAAAAAATACTTACGTGGTTGCATATGTATGTGAACACGCTCACACACGTAGGTGTAGGCTCAGGTTAAACAATTTAGCAGCTTCCAAGTTATTTATTTTATACTGATGTTCCGATGTGTTGCTCTTGGAGCAGCTTTCGACTTGGTCTGCATTCTTTATTCACTTCTTGCAGCTTTTCTCTCTCACCCAGGGACTATGCAATTCCTTTGACAATCAGAAGCACTGACAGGTCCCAAAATGGGAATAGGTTTAGGACTATAGCACTGGAAGGGACTATAGGTTCCCAGGCAGACAACCTACATATCTTACCATAGCCCTCAAACATCTAGCAGGCTCAAATCTAAAAGAGGTTGTGGATTTTTTTTCTTTATTTGCCTTCACACTAAGGTAGAAGTAACCTTTTGCTTTTGTTGGCACAGGCAGTTTCAGTTTACTCATGCAGTGCCAGCAGAGGAAGACCTGCTATTAAATCAAAAGCAAATGAAACCTGGTACTGGTGCCATGTTGTAGGAGCCTGGGATGCTTTAATCAGCATTTCAGAGGCTACACCTCGCAGAATCCGGCCAGCTTGGCTGAGTAACGGGGAGCTGCTCTGTGCTGGCAGCGTTCACCAGGTGAGCAGCCTCGGAGGAGCTGAGGGCTCCAGCAGCAGCTGCTCTGGGTGGGGGTTAAAAGCGATGGGACAAAATGTGAACCAGGAACCTGATCTGCCAGCCACCCTCTGAAGGCTCCCAAGGGAAGTGGGGAAGCATCCTTGCTTGAGCTATTTTAGGCTAGAATATGGAGAAACCTACTGAGGAGTAACTCTAGCAATGGCAAGAGGGATTGCATCTTTTAGCTGAGTGTTTTGCACTGTGCAGCTGTCAGAGCACTCTCTGAGTTTGTGTTTCCAAACCAAGAAGCCTGGGAACGAGTGCTGGTCTTGTACCATCTGCATGATATGGTGGGGAAACCTTCAAAGCAGCTGTCTTCTTCCCCCACCTCTCCCACTGCTCTCATTTATACATTTTGGGTAACCTGATTACATACTAGGGCTGCAAGAAGGTCACTTTGGTACAATCAGACCATGGGAAGCATGATCCAGTACTGTGAAAGAGGTAGGTTATTAACGCTGTAGTAAAAAAGCTCGCTTTGTACTGCATTAGGTAGGCCACCATTTCACTGCCCTAAGATCACAGTTGTGGCAGGTGTGAAGAGATCGAGTAATCGCGGTGAATAAGGTGATGGAAGTGGAGCTCTGCTCACTGCTGCACTCCATCCCCCTCGTGCCACTTTGGTGACAACACTAGCCTTGCTCTCACCTTCAGTCCTTCACTGGCTAAACTGGGTTTTTTGCTTCCTTTGGGGTCCACATAACACCTTCAGGAAGGTGGCCAGTAAGAGGTCATCTCAGAGCTGGTGATGTTATCTCCAGACATCCAGCTACTGGAAGACGCAGACCTCAAGGGCTTTCAAATGTCCTCCGTTCCTCTCTGGCACTGAGGGAACTTTGGCACATAGGGATGCTCAGACTCCAATGACCTATGACTGTGGCTTACATGCATGGCTTTTAAAACCCTTCCATTGGCAAAGCTACTCTTTTACTAAGTTCCTTTTCAGATCTGTGAGAGTACCACGTTCAGGAGTGGTATGCTAAATACGTGCTTACAACAGCAAATGCATGTACATTTGCTTTATTAAAAAATAAAATTTAGCCACAGATTGACTGGCCTAGTAAAGTTACCTAAAAATCCAGAAAATAGCTCCCTTTCTGCTTGCTTTTTTTTTTGTGTGGATCATTCAGATCACATCTAAGCAGAATGCACACCAGCTCCTGGTAGAAACCGTACCTCCTGAGATCAGGAAATATTTCAGCAAAAGGTTCCTAGGTCTTCAAATTGGTATGAAATCCTTCTAGGGTGATGCTTTCAGAGCCTGTGATTTTGACACTCCCCTCTTGTCCAGTCGGCTTAACACTCCTCTAGCGCTGCGGGATTCGAGCAAAGTGCGAGCCTTGCGATGGGCTGCACCTCACTTGCAGCAGCACTCCCTGGGGAGGAGGCTGGGGGGGACAACACTTTTCAAATGAAGAAATTTATATTGCGATGCGACTCCGAGATGCTGGGATGCGTTGGAACGAAACAACTGGTCTCATTCCTTGTCTTCAGTAAGGCTGAAACCAACCTGAGCTGTACCGGTGATGGCAAACAACAGGGGTAAGTATCAAAGCAAGAAGGAGGTTTCTGTCACCTGCCAAAGGGGCCCAAGTGTCCTGCTGGAGGACATCTGGGGAAGTTAAAGGTGTTGGAGCAGCACAGCGCTGTGCTAAAGGCAAGGGAAGGCCTAGCCCATACTTTGGTAAACTGTACTGCCAATTACAGCTGCTTCATGCTGATGTGAACCCCCTCCTCAGCCCCCGAAACAGCTTGGCATGGAAAAGATGCAGCTGAAGCCTCCCCCACCTCCTCCCTTTTGCCAGCGTCCGCTCTTTTCTTCAAGCCTTGTGAGCTCCCAGCGCTCTTTGCTGCTCACTTGGGGCCAGATTTTGGCCTGCAGACCCTGCTACGTACTGAGAAGGTTATTTTGTTCAGGTTTCCCAGCTTGAGACTGCAATTTGGATTGGTGTTTTCGTACTGTTGGTAAATAAACGAGTAGTGTCTTGTACCTTTTGGTGCAGGGCTTTTCTCCTGTGCAGCTTGTTTTGTTTTAGCATCTTTTCCCTCCTGGTTTTTGACATGCATCGTGCTATTAATTCACCTGTAGAGCCTGTCAAGAGCTCACACTGTCTCCAATGAAGTATTTGTAGTTCATTTAGCCAGTCCTGGGGTACAGGAACCATCTCCTCCTCCGTCGCTTTCACTGTGACTGGCACAGTCACGACATATCCTACCATACATTAATCATACTTCCTTACTGACGCTGTAACCAGCTTCATTGCATGCTCAGTATGACATTTAAAGCTGTTTATGCTTTGGTGCTCTGGTGTACTGTCATTGCAAAGGCCAAAAGCAGCTTCATGGTCTAGAATTATTTGGTGAATTTTTTTTATTCCCCAATTGCCCATTACTATTTGGTCTATGTCATTCACTGGTATGAGATAAAAAGGGTAGCATGAAAGGCAACCTAACAGGGCTATGGTAGCATCAAGGCATTGCCTTTATGAAACACAGCTGTGAGGCCGGTAGGGTGGCAACATCTACAATGCAACTCTTGCACCATGCTCCAGACAATCAGCCCTACTGCACATCCATCCCTACTCATCCTCATCCTCTTCCTCAAAGCGAGGCTGGGGCTCCCTTCCCCACCCCTCGCAGACAGTCAGGTGGGAGATGATGGGCTGATGTCCACCTCTCCCCCACAGCCTGAGAGAGGACCAGCCACGCTGCCGCTGCGGTAGTAGTGGAGGAGACACCGCGGGGGTCAAACCAGGAGGGAGAAGGCAGCGGGAGCCCAGCGCCCTATCTTGTTCTGCTGGGATGAAGTTCTCCAGTGACTGCAATATCAGTCAAAAGGGCAGATAAGGGGTAGTGTAGAGAAACAGCAGTTGCCCTCTTCCTCCTCTCAACCTTTTTTATCCAAATTTCTTTACATTTTTACAATTAAAAAGCCATATCACTGTACTGTTCAGCTTTCTCAGTCTATCAAAAAACAACTTCTTTTTTCCTACCTACATACCAGGTAATGGAGGAGGAAGCAGGAAGGGTATTTTAGGTTCCTACAGTTGTACCTGTTTATCTGTTTCTTTGCCAGCCAAAACCTCACAAACTTCCTAGAATAGAAACTGCCTCGCTCTGTCAAAGCCCGACGTACTTGATGGAACGTCTCCATTCTTGGCAGTAACTCCAGCTATAGAGGGACGATGTTTCGGAAAACATCACTATTTTATAATTGCAGTGCAGGTTCAGAGGCATCTGTTTCCATGCTGGGCTCCTTTATTACAAGTGGTATAATTTTATTATAACCCTTAAATTTGCGGAGTTTCTTGAATCAAAGCTTCCAAGTTCTACCTAGCCTGATTCCCAGTACCTACAGAGGTCTGTACACCACACAGCACCTTTACTTCCACCTCATGTTTAATATGATGAATTTTCTCTTTTCCACAGAGCTCAACTTGCAAGAGATGTCAGAGAATCCTAAATCACCTTTCGCTTCAGTGAAACTCTATTTTGACTGGCTATGCTCAAACTTAAATGAAATTAACGGTAATGGATAGACCTTAAAGATCCCTATTCTCCTTACTGTTGTCTTTGAACTTTTCATTTTTTGTGCTTGAATGAACCTTCTGGTCAACAGCAGAGTGAATTTCTGCTGGTTTTTTTGCATGTACTTCATTTATTGAAGAATACTGCTTTCTTACATAGGAAAAAAACAAACACCCCCCCCCCCAAANCCCAAAACAAAAAAAACAACAAAACCCCAAATGCCCAAAGTGCAACCAAATGCTCTTGCTCTGAAGGCTATTCCTGCTGCATTTATGGAATAAAAAAAATGAAGGTTAAATGAATGTAACCAACTAACACCACCACCAAGCTGACCCTAAGGTAAGAAGTTCAGGAAAATGTTGTCATCCTTCATTTTTCCACAGGTCTGGTAGTCATTCTAAGTTTAACATGCACCTACCCATTGTGCAATCTTAAAAGAAAGGGAAAAAAAAAGATTAACTGGCTAGAGCAATCAGTTTCAAAATCTTTCATTATCTGCAAGTACATAAATTGTGAACGTCAGGGAAACTTTGGTACTTCTTTAAACACAATTTCCAATTCAAGTCGAAGGTGTGCCAGACCTTACTCTGCACCAGTGAGTTACTATGCCCGAGTGACATCTCTGAGGTGTGGAGGTATCATGCTGACTTCACATGACAACCTCTGCTTGGTCAGTTGGTTGTTCACATACAGAAGCTAGCACTATATAGTCTTACAACTCGTGAAGGGTACAAAAGTGCCACCATTAGAGTCAAGTTGGAGAAATTCTTCACGCTCTTCCAGCAAATCTTCAGTTCCTAGGCTCTTTAAAATACTTCTCCCATCAAATGTGTATTCATGACAGTCTCTCTTCCCTTCACTGCACCCACTCTCCAGCCCAGTAATTTCAAAAGCCTCCTTTCTGTAGTCCTTAAAAACAAGCAAGCGAGCAAAAGAACAGAAGGAAACCAAAACTTGTTTCAGTACTGCAGTTCTCCTCCTCCAAAGCAGATGATCCTTGTCTCCGTGCTAGTTACATTTGTGTATTAAAAGTTTCTTGCTAATTCATTAATCCACCAAAATATAGACTGGTTCTCATACTTTATGACTTCTCCTTCCCGTTATACTATAGCCCAGCTGCGGCAGAGAAGGTGGCCTGTGTAAGCCAGTCCTCAGTGCTGACACAGGGGTGCAGGCACTGCAAGCACCCGCTGCAGGGCCCAGAGCACACCTACCAGGTCGCGCCGTACCCTCACCGGATTTCAGGAGTATACACAGTAGGCAACGAGACAACTGTGAGCACTTGGCAAGAGAGCCAGTCCAGCTCATGCACTTCTTTCATCACGAAAGTTTTGAAGCAAGATGTATTGAACTCCCAGGGTTGTACTAGCTGTATCCATGACAAAGGCAAAGAACGCTACGGACAAAAAAAATTATTTACTGGGGAAAAAAAAATAAATAAAATTCTTCTGTTAAGTGGAACCAACTAGAGGATGCCCACTTTTGCCATCAGACAGGTAACTACAGTAGCAAATGTTCAATTATGGAGTTCTGCTAAAGCACTGAAGCTCAGGCGGCTTCTGGCCTGGACAGTTCAGGTTTGGGTTGGCTTCCCTGGCTCACCTGATCGGAACAGTCTGAATTACAGGCGTTAGATGTGATTGCATTGAGATATTCTCCAACCAGTCACGTTTAGATCAGCACCATTTTTCTCACCCCAAGGTTCAAGCGCACAGTCTTCCTCAGCTTTAGGACCAGGGTCATGCTGAGCTTACAGTTTACCCTGCAGTTAGGTCCCTGCACAGCAAAATTCTAAAACTTTTAAATTTCATAGCTCAAACTCTGGTTCATTGATCCTTTACAGAGGAACACGTGTGTGCAGGGAAATCACAAAAGAGTTCAGAATAGATCTTGAAGTAACAGCTATGGTTCAAATCACCCTGAACAAGCAGGCAATTGCTAATGATTTTAACTGTTCCCATCAGCTCAGCTGCTCTGAAGGGGATGTGTGAGCAGAAACACTTCCAGTCAGGACTTAGAGCCTTCTCTCATTTCTCCACTCTCAAGCTTATGTCAAACACAACTTCAGAAAATTTGGAACTTATGCACTAGTGCTTTAGCAGTAACACAAGAAATCATCTTCTCATATAAATGTCACTTCAGCGTTGCAAAGACTGACTAGAAGTATGCACTGCTCTGCCGCCTTTTTAAAGTTACACTAGGAGCTTGTTATTCACCTCATATTTCCTCCCACAGCATATTCTGGCGACAACGTTTGATGGATGAAGTTGGTCAGCCCAATTCAAGTTGTTGGAGGGCAATCTACGTATTTTCTTCCCCAACTGGATGACCTTTAAAAGGAGAAACACCAAGATCTGTGTACTGGTTTTGGCTGGGGTAGAGTTGATTTTCTTCACAGCAGCTAGTACGGGGCTCTGTTTTGGATTTGTGCTGGAAACAGCGTTGATAACACACAGGGATGTTTCAGTTACTGCCATCAGGGCTTACACAGAGTCAAGGCCATTTCTGCCTCTCCCCCCACCCCGCCAGCGAGGGGCTGGGGGTGCACAAGGCGTTGGGAGGGGACACAGCCGGGACAGCTGACCCCAACTGACCAAAGGGATATCCCACACCACATGGCGTCATGCTCGGCATATAAAGCTGGGGGAAGGAGCGGGAGTACATTCAGAGTGATGGCGTTTATCTTCCCAAATAAACATTACGTGTGACAAAACCCTGCTGTCCTGGAGGTGGCTGAACATCTGCCTGCCCATGGGAAGGAGTGAATGAATTCCTTGTTTTGCTTTGCTTGTGCATGCAGCTTTTGCTTTCCCAGTTAAACTGTCTTTATCTCAATCCATGAGTTTTCTCACTTTCACTATTCTGATTCTCTCCCCCATCCCACCGGGGGGAGTGAGCGAGCAGCTGCGTGGTGCTCCATTGCAGGCTGGAGCTAAACCACGACAGTCCTTTTTGGCACCCAACGTGGGGCTCAAAGGGTTTGAGATAATGACAGATTTGATAGGAATGCGCTAGATCAAATTTATAGCTGTTATTGCTGTTTAGCTAATGGTTGGCAGACTTCTGTGCTTGCCATAGGGCTTGCCTGCCTTACTGTATATTAGAGTCCAGTGCTCATTAGTNAGGAATGCGCTAGATCAAATTTATAGCTGTTATTGCTGTTTAGCTAATGGTTGGCAGACTTCTGTGCTTGCCATAGGGCTTGCCTGCCTTACTGTATATTAGAGTCCAGTGCTCATTAGTGGCTGCTTTTTGCTTTCACTGCTTGCCATACTGCTGTACTGCTTATCAACTCACTCTGCTGTGCCTGGGAACATTTTGATAACGGCAATGGCCAGGCGCCTGGGCTGGCAGATGGCCAGGACATCGCTGCTGTTTCTGTGATGCTGCACTAGACAGGCTGGAACTCCAGTGTGAACTTGAGCTGAACAGGCTGTGACCTGTGGATGAGTCCACGTGGGAGCAGGACACCCCGAAGCATCTGTGCCACAGCAGGTATGCCTCTGAAAGAACTGTGGCCCAAGGAGAAGTCCACGCTGGAGAAGGTACACCTTGAAGCATCTGTGGCTGTGGGTACGTTCACGTTGCAGCAGGTGCACACTGAAGCATCAGTGGCTGTGCGTGAGGTCATGCTGCAGCACCTCAAAAGTATGTGGCCATGGGTAGGCCCACGACAAATCTCCCAACCAAAACCATATGCAGCAGCCTAAGTAATACTGAGAACATTCTTTGTATCCAGCAAGTAACCTGGGGGGAGAGAGGGCGCAACAGCAGGGAGAAGAGGGGCTATGACTATGAATTTATGGAAACAGTTTTGAGAAGTTCAATATAATAGCAACAAGAAAATCTCTCAAAAAACCAACTTAAAATTACTTTATTTAAGTATATTAGCACAATCTTTACAAAATTGCTTCATATTTCATAAATAAAAACATTTTCTTAGATAAAGACTATAGATATTTAAAATATCCATATGTTTATATATACACACATTATGTACACACACAAATGGAAGCACACAGGTATGAACAACTTTGGTTTTAAATTACTGGTGGGAAAGGGCTGGGTGGATCAATGACTTTTAAAACTCTCACTTTTAAATTTGTACCTACAAGGAATCCAGAGCAGAGCCCTTAACACAACAACAGGATAGTGGGTTTCCCCCATTTCTGGAGCAATTGATTCTAGAGCCTGTACCCGCCCACCGAGCTCCTCACGTTTCAGCAATGCCTCGGAACAGCCAGCGACACAAATGCGATCTACTGCAGTTTGCTTTACAGAAGTTAACATAAAGCTATTATACATAATGGGTTTTATAAGGCAGAATACCTCAACCGAATTCCAGTTGGTTTAGGTTTTACTCCTCAACTTTCAACTTGCCAGAGGGAATCACTAGCTATAAAGAGGGAGCTCTACTGAATCAGGTAAATTCTTACACTGAATTGTTAAGGGAGAACAATCTCCCATCTTTAGGTAGAGATTGCTGTGATTATGGAAAAAACCTGTACCAAAAGATTCATATATATATATATATATATATATATATATATGAGTACAAATTATATATAAATACTC
>WEKW01030041.1:190841-207586 GCA_013389905.1 Sula dactylatra
TATATATATATATATATATATGAGTTCAAACCTTATATGAATACTCCCACTGACAAACTTGAAGGTATGAACGTTAAGGGTCAGCCATACGTGCTTCTTAAATGTTTCATCACATGAATAACCCTCTTCACTGTCACCAGTTCCACAGATTTTAGTGAGGACTGGACCATGGGTTGCTTTAAGCAGTTCAATCCTGCAAGCCCTAGCAAGAGAGCTGTTTATGAGAGCAAATATTGTAAAATCAGATACCTCAGTTCTACTTGGTTGAATGCTTGATGCAAGGTGGCTGCATCGAGACTTGGAGCTCAACATGCAGAGACTTGAATCTCTGCAACATACGCCCACAACACAGATACGAACCTTAGTTTACAACATCCAACTCTGAGACATGCCAAATTTACTCGCAATCTTCAAAAACATGGATTTTATTACATTGCTGTTTGGCAACAGCTTTCCAAACCAAGTTTTAAATTGTCAGAAGGAAAAAAAAACCATGTGTGCCTTTGAAATATATTACCTTAGTACAAAGAGGAGACAGTGTCAAGATTTCTACAAAGTATACATGAAGTCCAAGAGAAGCCAACTATATTGGAACAACTCTCAGAAGAGCTGTAAAATGTGATCAAATATCATGGAATGTGCAAGTCCTAGAAAATTGATTTTTAACTGTACCACTTACATATATACAGAAACTGAGCCTCCTCACTGCTCATGAGCTCCTCCTACTTATTTTCTATTTTATATATTTGTGACATAATGGCAGCATCACAAACTTGGGTCAGAAATGAAATAGCTCCTTTTCCATTCAAGAAAAGAGATTTGAAAATTCTGTCAAAAATACACAAAATGGACAACTCCTATTTGTATGAAGCATCTGTGAGTTTTACAAATTCACTGGGTTAAGAAAGCCTGATATTGCTTCCAGCACCACACACTGCACAACATGAACACACACAAGAACCACATTCAGCATGAAAATTACTAGCTCCTGTGCTCCATAATTCCAGTGCTGAATTAGGCTCCAACAGCTGAGCAGTTTCTCATCAAAGAACAGGGAAGAGGCACGGAGAGCTCTCTCACTGGACTAAAATATCAGCCACCGGAGCACACGACTGCTGTCCATCGAGAGGAATACTACTGTTTCGTGGAATTAGGACAACTCAGTAACTTAAGGAGAGCTGGGAATAAATTTTGTACTTCTGCAACTTTGTGTATAAGCATTTTATTTATGTTTTTGAAAAAGTTTTCCTGAATCTCAGAAAAGATGTATTTATATGATCTCTGCTTCCTGCTTGTATCATAGACATATAACCATACCTTGCCCATGCACACAAATAAAGAAAACAATAGTCCAAATGGAATTGCAATCTTTGGGCTGAGCAGGCCCATTATCAAAGCAGTGACTAATGATAGTTTTTGAAAACAATACCACTAAGGATTACTGCAGGGAGACCATTTAGTGGGCAAACAGTGCTTTTTATATTCTCACCCTCAACCATCCCATATATGCCATAATAAAAGAAAATACAGACCACATGTGGGCAAACACACATTTCTTGCTACAGCTGCTGTGACTATAAAATTACATCATTTATATCAAAAGCACTGTTGCCACACATGCAAAACAACTAGTTTCCTGAATTTCTTCTCTTTGAGTAGTGCATCTTCAAGGCCACTGAGTATCAACAACGGTGTACTTTTCACATATCACATTGCTCTGCAGTCCTGGGAATTAAAAAGAAAAAAGATTGTTTGGGAAGAATATTTTGTGCTGCCTGCTCAAGTTACAGCTTAAAAAAATGAATTCTTTTTATTTCAAACCACGCTTAGCACTCAAATAATGGAAAAGAGCGGTACTAACAACAAGTTATCTTTCAGCCTCTCCACGACAGGAAAGCAGACACTGTCTCAGAGCTCCAACTCATGAACTGGAATGAGCTGTAGTGGCTCCCAGCCTTGCCTGTCTGACCTGTCCTGTCTTTACTCCTAATGCTGGTTTACTTTCACATGCTATTTTGTAAGCCACTGTGCTTCAGCATCTGACTCATCCCTTCAGTGTGCGTGTGAACTTTCAAGGGAAGGTTAAGGTAGAGAACAGGTAGAGCTCAAAAGGTTCCTGCCTCCAGCTTGCCTTTGATCTGTAAAGCCTTCTGTTAGTTTTAGCAGCCATCTTTCAAGGCAGAAAAAGCAGACAGACTTCTAACCCTACCCTAAAAGTCAAAATGAAATGGATAATTAGCGATTTCTGTGCTTTTGGAAGCTCTGCCTCAGCACCAGAACAGGAGGCAGGCTTTTATAAGCCTAAGTGAGACCCAAGAAGAAACAGTCCATTTTTTTAAAACTGAATCTCCAAGCGAAACTCCACTTTGTTCTTCAGCAGTAGGTGGTAACCATATTGATCCTATCCTTATCTCCCTTCCGGTCAGTTTTGAATGCAACTGACTGGCAAGTATCTATTTGTTTCCTGATCTCAAATCACTTGCATGAAGAGCAAGCAGCAGTCACTTCTGAAGTACTCCTCCTACTTCAGATTATACTGACTAGTATACGTTTTATCAATGCATTTAGGAGATGCCAGTGCAGTTGTCCTTTGTACTCTTAAAAGCGCTTGCATTCCTATTGGTTTAGAAATAATCCTATGGCATATTTGGATGACTCATGTAGTAGTCATAAGTAACATAAACCTAGCAGTACACGGCATTTGTAAGGAAGCCTGTTTTTAAAATCAACTGATGTACGTTTTTCCAATTAGGCTAACTAGTATCTCATTTATTGTCACATTCTCAATCCATGACTTCTAGAAGTGGCATGATATAAAAATATTTTAAGTAAATGAACAGATTTAGAGTGACCTTACTCTTCATCCTGACTAGTAAAATGCTGTATTTTGATGCAGGAGTACCAGTCTAAGGGCATGGTGATACCTCATTACAAGCTTGCTCAGTTTCCAGGAAGAAACAGAAGTACCAACAGGATCAACAAGTGCTCTTTTATCCTACTCCCATGAAAAGGAAGTACAGCTTCTCAACAGAAATGAATCAGTAAAAGACTGTTTTCATTTTCAAACCTGAGCATCTGAACTAAAACTTAAGCTCTTCAATGAGACTGCCATCTGGCCAGGCAAGCTCTGATACTCTTCTGATGGATAGGAGCTGCAGGTACCCGCTTTAGGTACTAGCCTGGAAATTTTGGGCCAAGTTAATACAGTCTTTCTCATTTCATGGCTTATTATATTAGGAGGAGGCTATTTACATGTAGTCAGTGTTGCAATTTTGCAGGCCGTTATAAAATCAGAAGGACTAATCCCAGCATTGAGGACATTTCACGTAGGAAGAAATCTCAAGTTAGGCCAGGACACTGCAACGTACGTGGTTCTTTACAATACCTGGTAGATCTTTAAACATCAAGCATAACCAACGGGCAGAAGCCACAGTGCAGCTTTAGATCTTAAAGTTCAAAATTCAGGTTTGTCAAAAATAAGTTGAAGTTACTTAAGCCGTTCTTAAATTTTATTAATATTTGTTTCAGTTCTGTTCATTTTTAAACACTACTATCTGACCCTGAAAAATAATAAATTGAGTGAAATCTGATTGGAATGCAAACAATCTAACAAAACTCAGGGAATTTAAATAATATCTAAAGGGGAGGAGAGGGAGAGAAAGTCTACTTTTAAACCACTTTCCTGTGAACTTCCATGGGACATCACCAAATATGTAGAGAAGGCTTAGTTACATTAACAACAACAAAAAAAAACCCACCCCAAAAAAACCAAATACAACAACCCACCACCAATTAAACAGTCCATGTGTCTTACATACTATATAAGCATAAAGGAAGCATACAAACTATTTGACCTTCCACACTGTTTAGAAACACCCATTCTTCCCCTACGTATGATCTTTCTTTTCAATGAAATATAATTTGAATAAAAACAGCACCTGCACTGAAACCTGTCCTCCAAGTTTCATCGTATTAGTTCTGGGTAACACTTCAAAATCTCCAAATACACGTTAATTAAAATAAATATCTGGAGATACATTTAGACTTACCATCATTCTAACATCACTCCTTTTGCATCTTTAAAAGGTAAGCAAACAGATTAGTAATGAGCCAATCAGCAAAAAATACTTAATAATTAATATTCAGATTAATTCTAAAATTCAGGTTAGAACTTGTTACTACTCAACATGCCAATCAGTGAACAGAATAATGCAAGAAAAGAAAATTTTAGTCATCCCTTTCTCACTGTAAATTTTCTCCACCTTAAGCGCTGCCAGTTTCCCAACACCATGGTAGTTTCCTCAACCCAAAGAAATCTCAAAAGAATAGAGTGACAAGGATAGATTTTGCAATAGTCGTAAGCATTCCACCAAGATAAATGCTCACGAAGAAGAATCAGCATCCACTTTCAAGACCTGTCCCTCTTTTCCTCTTAAAAGTTGGACTTTTTGCAAGGCAAAGAGGGTGGATATAATATCCTGAGATATTAGACTTGTCCTAAAACTGTCAAACAATGCCACTGGCTAGCAAGCACAATAGCATAAAACAAGGAGGCTGGAGGTGCAGGCATAATTTCATCAATAGATCAAACTCTTACTGACTCAGAGCCACATAAGTTGACATACCAATCTGCTATCTCGGTGCTGTATTGAGAACTACAATTATTTTTTGAACTTTTTCCATAATTAATCCCTTAATTAGAAGATAAGCCTTGAATATCACCTACCATTTAGTGGTTCTTCTACAGCTTTCTGCAAAACATTTAAAAATATATATATGTATAAAAAGCCTTCATGTTTACTTTTGGCTCGCCACAGTTAAATTACTCTAATTGACATATACAGTAAGTAGTGATTCTACAGAAATGAAGAAAGCTGAATGTTAATAAAAGTATGACTAGATTTCTGAAAAACATTAAATCGGTCAAGAACTGCATTCTCCAGATTGTATTTTCCCCACTGTAAATTCTTCCTCAGATGAAATACCTCTAGGTGGCAGCAAAAGGTGTGCAGATACTACTTTTAAGCTCTAAAACCTAACTGATTATTTCTGTGGTTTGATCAATGGTTAACAATAAAGCAGCATGACTGAAAAAAAAAAAAAAAATAGTAGCCAAGCAATCAGGTGTAATCTCCTTAAAAGGAAATACACCACAGTTGTGTATTTAGTCTCGTAGACAATCATCAGAAACAACACATGCAATCTACAGAAACTTTAAGAAAAAAGAAATCAGTAATTGGTTAAGATAGCAGATTTCAAAATATGCACCTTTTCCCCCTCAGATTCAAGAAAATATCAAGCATCATTATGTGTGCCCCAGTGTCAAAATTAAGCACTTCACCGACATGAAGTTTTCCATAGTCTTTAGATTACACAGAAAGTGTATTCTCAAAATTACTTCACACCTATTTACTGCCTCAAAGTACAGCAATATATGCTGAACAGCCGTTGACGGAAGTGAGCAACATAGTAACACACTTAATTTTCCATTAGGTCTTTCTGTAACTTCCATACGTTTGTGGCCACAAATCATTGTGACCCGAATTCCTCTGCATCTGACCCTTCACTAATTGCAGCTGCAAACCCCATATTTTTAGTGGCTGAGATTTCCAATGACCTCTAAGCTTTAAAAGTTTTCTTATTTCATTATTGTCTCCAATTCAGAGAGTAACATGGTGTTCACTACTACATAACTGTGGCTATTTCTTTATTTGTCAAATCCTTGCTGCAGTATAAAACTACCTAGTAAAAAGAACAACTCAGAGAGAACAAAGTTCCACAAAATATGTTATTTAGCAAGTCGGCTTCTATTTCAAAGCTTATTTACAACCAAAAACTAAGTTAAAAAAAAAATCTCCTCTTGCCCTGTTTGCTTCCATTCTACGAGTAACATGAACACATTAGATGAAGGCAAGATTGTGTTTTGAAAGAAGCATATCTGTAATACACTTGTCAGCTCATTTTTATAACATAACGAACTTTATAAACCTTTTTCTTTCTTTGATTTTTTTTTTTTAACTCCATGCACTTGTATTCCTTCCACAAGTAAGAGACCAGTCCCCTGAAATACTACTTAAAATGAAAACAGATGAGAAAAAGCAAAGGCGGGGGGTGGGGGGGTGGAGGAGAACCAAACAGAAATCTCTGTTGTCCTAACTGCAGCCAGCTCTCCTGACCCACGGCTAGAAACCATCCTTCTTCAACAGCTGGGTCTCAGGCTGTAGACTGAAGAGGAGACCTGGAAATTTGTCTCAAATGATGGCTGCCAGCCAAGAAATGGGATGACCTACCATTTGCCACGCTACCCTGTAACAAGGGAATTTTACTAGTATTTTACAGTTGTGCCTCTTCACTTGCTTCTGCAAAACTCCAGAAATCAGGCAGTTCACGTTCATGGATCACTAGAAAGCACTGTGTAAGTCTATGAAAATTACTGTTTTCGGAATGATTACTCTAGAATTGAAAAAAACTAACTGAAAAACCTTCTTTAAACAAAACAAACAAACAAACAAACAAAGAGAGTGCTCTTCTATTTGTTCTGTGTGACCTAAAGACAGACACTATGGCCTCATCAAATTAGGGGGCATTATAGGAAAATAAGGAAAAGGCTATAGCATTCATATAGCTAGGAATTCAAGAGAATATTAAAGGGTTCTGGTGGAAAAGACCACGGGGAAAAAACGCCTCAGTCTTTGTTATAAGCCACCTAGATGAAAAAATGCAGTGGTATTCTGCACTCACCTTAATGAAAAATCATGTTCATTAAGGTAAGCAAAAGGTCTTTATAAATACGTGTGAAAGACCGCATTGTAAAAGAACACCAAACTTCCCTTCACATCCACCACCTTTTTGTGACGGGCCCTGAAACGCCATTTGGGCAGGACAGTCAGAGTAGCTGTTAGGTAAGGGTGGCAATTACAGTACTATAGACACACTCAATGGGGACAATGAAGACCACCAACTCACTCAACATTAGACATCTGTTACACAGCCAGAACTTTTGCTTGCTACCAACCTGGTCTGAATTCGAACTAGTGAAGAAAGGTTCAGTATCTCACTACAATCCCCTGAGCCATCTAGTCACCCCAAATTTATTAATTTTAAGCTTACCCCTGGACGAGGATGATCTTTCGTGCTGGAACCTAAAATAATTGCAAAAAAGTGACCAAGCAAATGAAAAAACATCATGATCAACCAAACAGAAATACCTACTGATAAAACTTAGAACAGAGCAACAACACACAAAACTGAAGCTTCCCCTATCCAAAACTACTTAGTATGATGACTTAGAAGTACTTAAAGCCTCTAAGCGCTCTTCTGTTTAGGAACTGAATACTCTTATCACGTACAGTCTGTGAGTTGTCTCACTCATGGATTCAGCTCTAAAAACTAATTACGTCACACGCTATTCTTCGTGCTTATTTTGGTGTGCTGGAATCTACCCCAACAGTCACATTTGACTTCTTCAGCCAACGTAATCAAACTACAAATGCAATACTTACGCAGACCATTAGCACACAGCACCAGAGTCATATATATGAGTAGCCCGAAGTCAATAAAATTTACTTTTTTATCATTGTTAAAAGGCTTGCTCCACCTGTGTCGCATTTTTGATTCATTTTCATTTATCTCAGATAACAAATATCACGCATTCTTCCTTAATTTCTTCTTTAATGGAAATCCTCCCTGTCTCAGGATCTATTACATTCTGACCATGCCCACACACGGCGTGCACATATAAAACCTGGGAGACTGCGTAGTTCAGTGCAGACTAGGGACTGTGCTGACTGTACAGACATCAGCTTGAGTCTGGAAGCAGTATACCCTCAATTGCACAGCTCTGCATCCAAACTAACAAGCTGTTTGAAGAGCCTTCATGCACAACTTGAAACAAATATAAGTCACTCTGCTCTCAGACCCAAGCTGTAAAGTCCACATAACATTATGCTGTGGTGTACCAGCTTAGAGGTGTCTGCACCATATTCTAATCACACAGCATTGCTGTGGTTTTAGCTTATTTAGGAGGCCTGACTGGCTTTTATACCTTTAAATCTCTCATCTTTCTGAGATGTGGTGAACAGAGCAGTTTCTGAAACAAACTATTGCTATTCTTTGTTCCTGGCTTTTAAAATTAAGCATAAGAAAAGAGGATTCACTAAAATGAAAAGGTGCGCATTCAAATCGCTCTTATTTTAATCTGCCTCTAACCAGAAGAAATTGCTAGGCAGATTTTTCTCCTTTCAATTCACATTCTAATAAGCTTTTGTCTGCACCACCCCATAACCCACTCTATAGAATCCTTGAATCCTTTTGCTCTCTTCATTCTAAGCTTCAGCAAGCCAGCTGTGTAAATGCAGAGCTTAAACAGCAACATCTGTCCTACAGTTGAAACACCCTTACTTAAGAAACCTGGCTGCGTTGATGTCAAGACAGTTTATTATAAGCTGTAAATTTATTTACTCAAGATTCCCCACAGTCTCTATGAAACAAAGCCAATATATACAGAGAATTTTTCAGTAATTTTTTAAACTATGCAATTGTGAAATCACACCTTATGTTCAAATAAGCTATGCCTACCTCCGAAAAGTACAACAAAGACAATTTCTCTTCTGAATATTTAAGTGCTAAAAAAAAAAATATGCAGAATATTAGGTGCTACTTACCCATAACAAACACGTAAGCCAGACTAAGGAAATTTGCAAAAGCCATAATAGCTAAGGCAGCTATCACAACAGGCCCATGTGATGGAGGACAGGCTGTTAAAAACACAGTACAAGAAACTGTTACCATCTGACACAAGTGAAAGCACAATCTTATTTTCAGATATAACTGAATACTAAAATAAATAAGCCTGATAAAAACAGCTGTGATTAATTTCTCTTTCAAAGCTATCCCAGAACTACTTCTGCACCTTTCTTTTTCCTTATGCATTCTTTAATGATAGAGGCATTTACTGATTTATCCTGCTTAGCTGTACTATTACACTACAGTTTAGCTATTCTACCGTCATTCACTGCAATTGACAACATTCTTTCATTAACTGTATTTTAAATGTAAGCCTACATCTTCAATCCCAATTGTTTTGAACTATAATTGCATTAGATTACAAAATACAATACTGCTACTAATAAAACATGGTAAAAAAAAAAAAAGGGAAGAAAGGAGCAGAACACGAGCGTAGTTCTGAGGCAAATCCACCACAAACAGGACTGCTCCATGTTTACAGGGATGTCACAGAGCAGGAACAGGCTATTACAACCTAACCACAGCTCACTACAGAAACTCCCTTGTTCTCTGATCCTTGTTTCCAGGGTCTTGAAGTCATTGCAGCTACCTGTGAGCTCAACCTAGGATCAGCTATTTCTACTGACACTTAAGGGTCATTGAGCTAAACTTCCAGAGATACAGATGACATGTACCTTTATCTGACCTGTGCAAAGGTCACTCTGAAAAACTAGGGACAGTTTCTATTTGAGAGCATAAAAACCATCCTCCATTTTGTATTACTCTAGAGGATTAATGCTTTACCAGAAATCTCCCAACAGTTTATTTTACTATTATGTTTGACAACACTTAGGTGCCCCTTACGAATACTTCTGTAAATACTAAACAATAAGTAAAAAACTCAAATCACAACTTCACTGAAAGGTCTATCATTTCACCCATATTAGACAAACCTTTCAACCACTTCAAGGAGAAATAGTTTTCTTAAAACCCCAGCCAAATAAATGATTAAAAAGAAGAATGTCTCTAAGAAACAATAAATAAAGGGTACAAAGTGCTTCCAAAGAACACGAGTATGTACTCTACTACTAAACATACTGCCAAAGATGTCTAGTCCTAAATTCCCCATTTTCTCTCCGGGGGGGTTTTGGGGGGGGGGGGGGGGGGGGGGGAAGGCAGGTGGGGGGTCAGAGATCAAAGGCCAGAGGCAGGGATGTGGGGTATCCATTGAGGTGCGCAGTGTTTAGTTGGTGTTCTTTTACAATAGGGACTGTTTTTCAGTGCTGAAACAGAATGTCAGCCACAACCAGACTTGAAACAGCCCAAGAACACTTCCAAGTTTACTGTCTCTGAAAGAGCTTAGGAAGGCAAATGAAATGGCATTTGTTTCCAAGCGACTCAGTTATCAGTCGCATACCAGCGGAGATTAACAAGGAATTTCTGATTAACTCACTGAACATGAGAAAATTATCACCACTCTAGTTTAGTTTCTACACACCCTAGGCCTCAGCAAGAGTAACAGTAATAAAGGTCAACATTGGGTTTAGGTGACTCTCTAGGGCACTAACTTGCAAAATTAAAAGTATTAACTTTTTTTTTTTAAAAAGCAACTGCTCATAGAATGCAGTCATGCTGGATCAGTCCTACTAATGAAACTGATATATGTAATACTGCCTTTAGGCTATTCTTTCACCAGAAAAAAGAGCATTAACACAGTAGTCCTAAAGTACATTCACAGAAGTTACTTGCACTCAAGGTAGTGAAGCCATTTTCACAGCATTTTAGTGTTACAAACAAACGAACATCAGGTATAGACAAAAGTAAAAAGGCGCTTTTACAGAAGATAAATTGCTTACCTGAGATACATAGTGCAAAACCAACCACAGCAATTATATAACCAATAATTTGCAAACATATCAGAGCAACTGTTGCTGTTGATAAACTATCGAAAACTGGAAAAGACAGAAGCAAAATTGTAATTTTTAAAGATTAACTAACGAAATACAAAAGGTAGGTCATTCACATAAAGCTAGAAATCAGTTTCTCCTAAATTCCAAGCTCAGCCAGCCAGTGTGATAACAAAACTCACAAGTCACTGTAACTCACTCAGGGCTCTTGTACATGTATGTACAGAATATATATGTGTGTATATATACACACACATATATATACACAAAATATATAGTATATATACATATATATACAAAAAGATACACATAAAATACATAACACATTGTGTATATATACATATATATTATTATATACATTGTATATATACATATATGCAAAATAAAAGTATATATAAATAAAAGTATAAGTAAACCATAAGTAGAAAAAATTAAACTTAGAATTAGTTATTCATCCCAGTCCCAAGACCCAGGAAGAAAGAACAGGAATCACTCAGATGTCCTACCCTAAACCTCATTTTTCAAGCAGGTGTAACTTATACTTCTTCCCTGAAGCAACTTAGCCAAACAAACAGAGGTTAAACATTTTGTTTTGAGATACTAGGAAGGTCAGGAACCCAGCAGGCTATCATAGCACCTATTTATAAAAATGAAAAGAGTAAGTGGGGGGGGAAGGACCTCAGTTTTTCTATCAGTATGTTCTTGAGCTAGTGAATAAATAAACACTCACCAATTCCAAACATGAAGTATTGAAATGGTACCAAAATCACAGCAGGGACTACAATTAGGCCAAGACCAGCCTGATTCTGTGCACTATAGCCATCTGCAAATATTTGTATGGAAATTAGTAAAACAGAAATCCTTGGTTGGAAAAAAGCACAAAGCCATTAGTAACACCAAGTTTTTAGGGTCCAGAAAAAAAATCCCACTGAAGCACCAGCAGTCACTCCCAAGCCCCTAATATTCACCCAAGGNACCACAATGTTGTTTTTGTTGTATTCTGTAATTTTTTTTTTTCATTTTAAACTTAGTAGATTGCAATTAATAGGTGGTACTAAATTCCATACTACTGCATGGAAGAGTTTCATTTGTGCTCTTATTCCCTTCAACTAGGAAGGCAATTTTAGTACACTTACCTCGGACAAAAAGAACAGTGCCTACAACAGCAACAACTATGACGATGATACCTGCGATAATAACGCCTGTCTTCTTCTGAGGTACAATTTCATATTTTAATGCTTAAAGACAAAACAAAGAGACAGAGAGGAGAACAATCAGACATACAGATTCTCTCACTTAAATACACAGATTTTATGATTAGGACCGTTGTCCTAAAAGAAACTAGCTCCTAAAAAATTAGAATTATAAATATTACCAGGATTTCACTTATTTTCATTGTTTGATGTGGTTAATATGGCTTACTCAGATAAATGAAACCTGGCACCGGTCTTTTAGTCCAATTTTTAATCCTATTGTCTATACAGTTCAGGTGATATGTATCAAAATTACCTTGGGATATGGTACAGCTTAATTCAAGTAGATGAACTACTGACATTTAGATAAAGTTACAGTGAATTTGTTACTCAGGTGAGCGTCAGACAGGGATTCAGAAATTCCAGGTTTAATTCTCTTCCCCATGACACTGTGAGCTCAGACGCATCACCTCCCTCCCTGAGGGAGCCTTGAGGATGAGTAGATATGGGTTGACCTACATGCTCAGATGCCATAGACAAGACTAATTTTCAGTAAGACTGCACTTCTAAATAGCTGCCATCTCAGAAATGGTTGATTCCAGTGGAGGTTTCAAAGCAGCAGCACTTTAGCAGTTTTTGGAAAAGAAGGAACAGTACAAATACAACATCATAAGCAGCCATATTTATTTCTGCCTTATACACTGCTAAAACTAAGACATAAAAGGCAGCTCTAGCTCCAGGCTTGAAAATTAATACACCAACAATCTTGATATGTTGAAATTGGTAATCACAAACAGCGAACAAACTCACACTGTAAGTAACTTCAAAGAGAAAAACAAGGAGCATGTACAGAATTAACATCCCACTTACGTGCACTGCGTTAGCACAAGAAAAAATATCATGAGGATACCATAAATATTCTAGAGGGTACATATGACAAAATCTTTAACAGCATCTTAATCTATGGAAGGCTTACAGAATACTCTCTCCTTTAATTAAAACTTTATCTTTTGTCATACTCCCAAGTACTACTATCATTTCAACCAAAAACTTGGAATAGTAGCAATAGTAAAAACTTCCTGCATATCTGTACTGGAAAGTTACATTTTTTCATATTGTAAATATGCTAATCCACAAAAAAACCCCCACCCCAAACCAACCAGCCAAAAAACACCCCCAAAATACCAAACCCCCCATAAAACACAAAGCCAAGAATATATATACTCCCTAGTGTTACACAGAAAAATCAAGCCCAGTTTAACAAACTATTTAAAGGTATACTGTAGTGTTGCTGGATTCAGAGGTTAACTAAAACAGTGCAAACTAATGGAAGAACAAAACAAAACAACAAAACCTAACTGTAAGTACACCCACATTTATCAAGTTAGAGGTAGCACAATTACTCTTCCCCAGAGAGTTCACAGACCTCGCAATAAAGCGTACAGATGCAATAAAATCCAAGCAGGCTCAACTTACTCTTGTAAAATGACAGTATTTCTCCTTGGATATATCCATGCTTACTTCAGGACCATTACTTTCCTATCAAAATGCTAAAAATGTTAAAGTTCCACTACAAATGAAAGGCAATGACAATTCCTGAACATATCAGAACAAATCAGAGACTCCTAAACCATTATAAACAATAATGAAAATTAGGACTCTAACACCAAGGAAACAAAATAATTAAAAAAAATACATATTAGTTGTCAACCTCTGACCATGGATGGGCCTTTGAAGAATAACACACCACTTTCAGAGTTTCATGAAAAGGTAATAAGGAAATTACATATAGATGGCTGAATATGTATGTGATCACTCTAAATCACTCTGAGTGCTATTTCTTGCCATTTCTTAAGGACTCGACTCTAAGCAGAAATTTTTTACTTTTTAATTTTTTAGAAGCCTACAAATTGGAAAAGACTGAAAAAATCCTCAAAGACTGATGTAACAAAATGCACCACAGGGAACCATCTGGAAGACTAGGACATAAAGCACATTCTACATTGCACACATGTTGGACATCAGGGTACAAAGAACACGTAAGAATGTCCGACACTGGTGGGTGTATTGCCTCTGAAAACATTTAACAAGATCATTGATGTCAGTGTAAAATTCTAACTCAGCCAGTGCTAAAAGACTAATGAACAATTTTACATTAAGAAGAGAGCACCATCCTTCTCTAATATTGATTTTATGACCATAAAATGAAACATGCTTCTGTTCCTAATGATTCAATGTCACAGTGAACCAACAGTGAAGAAAAGCTTCCTTGTTCTAACCAATGACAGTAGACATTATCATTTATACCCCACAAAAATTACACACATGCAAAAAAGCTCATGGTTAGCAACAGTACTGGCAGCAGAAACATCACCACAAGGCAGACTAGCTCTAAACACAGACCCTTTAGGCTACATGCCGTACCTTTGTCTACAAAGACATCCAGCTGCTAAAAATCTTAACTCCAGGAAGCAACCCCTGGCCTCCAAGCAAATACAGCAGACTGGCCCAGATCCCGCTGCTTAGGGCTGGACCCCCATTCAACACAGTGCCTGCATCCCCACTGCATGACTGGGACACCATGTGGCATGCTGAAGCCCCAAAACACACATCTTTTTGATGAGGTCACGTTTGTTTTCAGTTCAAAGTCCCAAACTCTGCAAATGCTATGCCAAACTAGTGTTTTCATAGCTTGATACCAAAACCATACATTATATGTCCTGAAAGAGTGCAAGGCTCACTGAAAAGGAAATGGAAGACTACATAGAACAAAAGAGTGCAGCTTTGTGCGCCCTTACTGACCAAGCCTGTAAGTAACAGTGCTTAGGAGGAACTATCTTGAGAACCGTACGTGAGTTAACTCTCTCATGGTGTTAGCTAATTCATGCCAAAAGTGCACCCAGACATGAACGTAAGTAACACGGTGTGGATGATCAGGAAAGGATTCCAGAGCAAACCAAACACCATGTTATGTGACAAAACAGATGCAGCACCCCTCTGTGTATTATCTGGACCAATTCTACCAGACATCTTTTAGATGTAAGCGCCATCTTTCATCTTACACAGATGCCTTTACGCAATCGATTTTAGCACAAATCAATAATTGCAAAGAATTAGAAGAGTCAATACTTACCAATAAGAATGAACTGAGCCAAACACAAACTAATATTTAAGAACAGCAACACTATGATGATAGCCAATTCCACTGGAAAAAACCACGTTCCTAGAGAACAAACAAAGAAAAATGGTAGGAAGAAAACAAAACCTGAGATTATTAGCTTTATATTTATTGCTCCTTTTAGGCTATGCTCTAGATTGCTCAATACTGTATGTAACTGTTAGCATTAAGAGTTGAATAGGCTATGAAAGCTATGACTTCTACGTATGTATTTTTCACTCAGATCTTGTGTGTTGACAACCTCTTTTCAGCATTTCTAGTCATCCTAACATTTTTCCAAACTGGAGGTCTTAATCTCCACTGCAGCAGAGGATGCTTATGCTACTGTCTGCCAGTACAAGCTAGTTAGCTTGTGGACTACAAACAGCACAGTAGATCAGAAAAGTGGAAGCTGGGCAAGTATGAAGAGTTCGATTTGATGCTTCCCCAGCTATTCTATTCTACCTCCAACTGCTGTAATTCCTGAAGAAATCCAGCTGTGTGATAAGGAATACAGGAGCTAACCTAAGTGAGAAGGAAACAATGCTTTGTTCATTTTAGAAATCCCACATTTTCCTTTAGGTCTTCCCACCATCATCCATTTAGCTTTTTTTCCCCTGCATCTTGGATGCTTTAGGCTGTTCAGTCACTCGTGCTGTAAGACCGCGTAAAGCCAACTTTCAACACAAAATTCTGAAAGTACTTCCACTGAACTAGAAAATGCAGTTGATTCTTGCATCTCTGCTCATAACTTCATTTAGTCCCACTCAGTGAGTCCAAAGTCTCAATTTCTTACATTATACTTGCCACCATTCCTCTGCCTGCATGCTTGCTTCCAAAGAAATTTCTAATCTTCATTTTGATGCATACTCCTTGCACTTACTCTCCATATTTAAGAGCTATATCTGCAGCTCCAGAAACATGGAATTAAGTAGCAATACCTCACAACTTTCATTGCCAAGTAAATACCTTGAGGACAGTTTTAAATTCACAAATTCCCCTCTTCCCCCCTCCCCGCAAGGGGTCACAGAAGATACTGTGGTTACAACAAATACAAAGCAATCACAAAATATACTAAAGGCAGAGAAACTGAGGAATAACTGCCAACTTCCTTATCGCCAAAAGAAGCCTAATTTAATTAATTGTTTAAAGGAAGGCTTTCTGCTTCATTTACATATTCAAAAAAGCAACTAATATTGAACAGCAACTTCAATGCACAGTTGCCATTCTCTAGATTAGCCTAATCTTACAGGCAAGTCCCAGCGATAGTATTCAATGTAACTGAGAATTATTAATGAATTCAGAGTATCTGCAATTAGAGACTGAAAAGCAGCTTCACTTCCTCTGTAGCATTTCCAGATGACATTACCAGGTATTGCAAATAGAAAAAAAGCAGCCATGAAGCCAAATATCTGCTAGGACTTCAGCATGCAACACAGAACCACATATGGTCCAGTCTCAGTGCACTTATTGTATGGAAATGCTTGCAATACTGCTGGTACATTCAACTTGCAAACAAGAGAAGCAGCTGAACACATTTTCCTGGTGATACATTTCCCTTGCTCTGGTGCTTCATAGCAATAAAGTAAACTCCTGGTGAAAAGTATCATTTTGAGAGCCAATGTAAGGAAGTTAGTTCCAAACTAACAGAAGAGACTTCCAGACATGGGGGGAGGAGAGAGGGGGGAGGAACTTTGCAGTCACTCTCCTGTGAAGGTAACTGATAAGAGTGCGCCTAAAGACAAGGGCACTAGCATACAAGTC
>WEKW01030041.1:215177-242901 GCA_013389905.1 Sula dactylatra
TTTTTCCTTAACGGTAGATTTGTATCAAAATTTCACATCTATAAATACTTGCATACTTTGTTCTCAGGCATATGTGTTGGCGAAGTGTTAAAAAAAGGACAAATATATTTGGGGAACAGGCACGTATGTACATGTGCATGTATATATATAAAATGTTTTTACAAGTCCCAAAGTTCAACAGAGGATGAAAGCCAGAGCAGAATCAAATTTCTGCGAGAAACTGAATTTCCGTATTTTTTGCGTCTTACGTGGTTTTACTACATTTATTCTTTTTTTTAACTGCAACATTAATATTGGCTTGGGTGGTTCTTCCCCCCCGCCCCGTTCCTGAGACACTCTTCTCTTAAATTCTTCCCCATCCCTCCGTAAGAGATTGCTGGATAGCGATGCCTTGACTACTGCATTTGTTTTCTCCAGATATTTATAAAGCACTCAGACATCCTCCAGCATTCAAGTTTAGAAAACAGCCTTGAGCAGTGGGAACCATCTGACTCCAGAAACGGTGGAGGGGGCTGGCATGAAGCAGCTGATCCTGCTCCTTCCTGCCAGACTGATTCAGATGATGTTCTCTGGAGGCCAGAAGAGACGGGCTGGAGTGGAGGGTCATAGGGAAAACATGTCTGCTTCAGTTGTAGCTCATGCACCTGTGCCCAGGCTGAGTGCCCGAGCATTGCAAGCTGGAGGCAGGCACTGGGGGAGAGGGTCAGCTCCGTGGAGAGCTGCACAGCATGTGGTCTGTAAGAAAAAACTGGGGGTATTCTACTCCTGCTGCAAACAGGAGAAGGCTACAGCTGCAGCATGCACTTGTCACTGTTGCTAAGGTAGCACCTCAAACACCCACACGAGCCTAAAAGCAAAACAGCACTCATGGGAAACTTCATGCAGCTAGGAGTCTTGGGAGAGTGTTGCTCCGTGTCGGGTGCTGTCTCCTGTACTACCAAACCAGGTTTCACAAATCTCTGAAAGATAACTATCTGTGCATGCAGTTTCCCTGTGGTTTTTGGAGGTAGCTGTGCCATCTAGCTAGGTGTGCATCAGCAACACTTTGTCTCGTAATGCTCTGCTTTCTGCTGCTGAGAAGGGTCCACCATGCCTCTGCTTGCTGATGGTTTCAGGAAGGAGGATTGTGCAGTGCAAGACAGTTCTGATGCTTCTGATTCCCAACGAGAGAAAGGCTCCGCTCTCCTTTCTGAGCCAGGTATGCAAAGCAAACCCTGCTTTAATAGAAGAGCTGCGTGCTTTTAACCACTTTTTCTAACATTGCTGTGACCATTTCCCTCTCTCTC
The DNA here is from genome assembly GCA_013389905.1 of Sula dactylatra. Lineage (NCBI taxonomy): Eukaryota > Metazoa > Chordata > Aves > Suliformes > Sulidae > Sula > Sula dactylatra. The sequence goes on from WEKW01030041.1 coordinate 216,464, forward strand.
TACCCAGTGCGTGCATGCTCTAGAAGCTTGCACAGAAACACATCTTGGAAGCTGTGAAAAGGACAGATCCATCCTTCACTTGTGTATTGGGGTCCAAGGGCTCCGAATGCAGTAGGTTATATATTTTGAAAACTCTGCCTGAGTCCCTCGTTTATGACTTCCGAGGCACACTTTTGGGTCTTTAAATTAGGCAGCTATTTTATTACCACTGCTAGGCACTAATCTGCTGGTTTCTGCTCTTTGGAGTGCTATTGATCATTCTCTGCGGTCAGCAAAAGTGAAGCAGCGGCAAGCGTGAATCAGGTACACAAACCAACATACAGGAGGCAGCGACTGCCGTGGCTGGCAGGAGGATGCTGAAGAGTCATGTGAAAGCCTGTGTGCCTAAGGCAAAGGGTGTCTGTAGCTGTGATTTGTCAAACTGTCAGAGAGAGCTGTCTCCCTCAGCAAGAAATGCAGTGGCCAGACCTCCGCCTGTGTTCCTGGACTCACTCAATGTACCTATCGTAACACTCACAGAAACCATCCGTACCCAGAAGTCGCAGTGCAGCAGCAATGTGATGGGTCATACCTTGTTCTCCCTCAAGCACCACAAAGCATTCACAAAGGAGCCGGTTATCCCTTTCTTTTTTGCCCTGGAAACCAAGGCATGCCGAGGTTAAATGAACTGACTAAGGTTGCATAATTAGCCAGTGGCAGAGCTGAGGGTAGACTCCATATCCATTTCTCCAGGCCTAAGATCTAACTCGCAGACCTGACTCAGGGACATAGGCAGGCTACCACAGCTGTACATCACAGATCTATAGAATGTGACATTTTTAGAACAGGGTCAACCACTAAAGTTCTAAAAAAAAAAAAAAAAAAAAACCAAAAAAAACCCCAGTAAAAAATAAAAAGGAAAATAAAAGCAACAATATTTTCTTCTTATTAGAGATCCTGCCTGGACAAGAGGGCAAAAATGGAATTCAAGTGACATTTATAAATATTAATGGACTTCTAAGCACTAGCACATTAAAACGTTCCCAAAGACCAAAGCCTGAATTAATGTTGAGTAATAGTTGCTGGAGGCCTAGTCAAAAAGAAAGCAATGCTGTGAAAAAGTGCTAACCTTTCACTGTCATTTGATAGGGCTAAAATGCAGTCATTTTCCCCCCTTTCAGAACTAACTATTGTAGGGAAATAGTGCTTCTTTCATGCTCTCCCCCCACTCTTTTTCTAATCCTGTTCTGTATTTGAATGCATTTTTTTGCATTTCCATTTTTATTTTGCATTCTCTATTCACCTGCTGCTGTAGCTGCTGGGAATCATCATGCAAGTTGTTCCTTTAGTGACTGTGGCCCCTGAAAACTCAGCCTGTGAAACATTCCCCTGCTGTGAGGGCTCCTGAACTCAGGGAGGAGATATGCAGTTGAGGTCACCCAACACCCGCTACGGGCCGCTGCCCGACACAGCTAGGTAGCCACAGCTGCCCTCCACTTAAATGAGACTCCTGGAGAACTGGATCATATTATCAACAAGCTTATAGAAATTACATGTTATGGTATTTAGGTGGGGAAGATGGTGATCTGCTTTCACCCTAGGCTTGTTGCCCCTTCCAAGAAAGTACTGTAATGGTGAAACAATAGGTTTGATTCCAGGGAATGGTTCAGTTCAGCAAACATTGTAACTTTCTACTCAAGGTTCTCAAGGGCAGTTCCAGAAACCTCTCATTTCAGCCAAGATTTGCTCAGAAGAGAGGGTCAATTCTTCTAAAATATTTAAGGAGAAAGGTGCATAGCTTTAAAGCTGTGTAAACATACGACTTCCCATGTGGTCTAAGTCAGAATCCCTTTTGACATCAGAGAGAATTAGGCTCTCAAATATCTTAGCTCAGTCGCTAACTACATTTACAAACCTGGCCTTAGCAGCTTTCATTAGTGTGTTGGCAGGTCTGTGAGCACAGAGGACACCGTTGTCCCCCATGTTACAAGTATTTGTTAGCACCACACCTATCACATTCAGGTAGTTCCAGCATGGAGTATATTCTAACCATGCCTTGCACTTTAGCAACCCGCGCTCCCTGGAGGCACCTACCAGCCCAGCCCAGCCCGGCCCAGCCCAGCCGCCACCCAAGCTTTGCAACCTGCGAGTACAGGCCCAGGGCAGGATAGTGCCACTGCCTGCATCGAAACAACAAAATCTCTTCCCTCCATCACAGTTGGCAGAAAGGAGGTCTGTGCCTGCTGCCCCTCTGCACCACAGCAGCTGCAGCCGCAGTGAAGTCCCCCATGAAATAATACCCACGGGCAAGAGGCAGTACATCTTGTGAGCCTTTTGGAGAGACACCCGTGCCAACTGGCTCTCCAGTGCCTGCAGACTGACTGGCTGCCTTCGGCCAGGATGGGTTGAGGATCAGCTGAGACCTCCCAGATTTCCTTGACATCGCACACTCTCGGTGTGGTCTTGCACTCTGTCCTCTCCCTCCTCCTCCCTAACCCCAACCCAGTCTGCTGCTGTCTTTCACAAAATCCATAGAAATATAATTATCATGGAGATGTCTGCCTTGAGCGATTTTTTTTTCTTTGGAAATAATTATAATTGGCTGTGGCAGTTAAAAACTTATCAGCACAGACAGATGACAGACAGCACAATCACATAAGCTTCCCCCTGAGAAAATGAAGCTAAAACCCATTTAGCATCCTAGCTGGAAACAAAGGGCCTTCCTCTGAAGAGCCAGGCTGTGAAAACACAGAGAGAAGACTTACGCTCATGGATTAAATCTGTGGTAGGTAACCAAGCACAAGCAGTCCATCTGCAGCAGGATGGTACTGTAGTAATTTATTATAATACCACTTCTTTCATCTGAGGAATACCTAGCTAGGGACATACCACCCCATTCAGAGGCGGTGACTGAGGTCCCAAGAGGTTAATTAGGTGACTGGAAGCCACATGGGCCCGAAGAGTGACCGCACCACCAACAGAAAAACGGAAGCATATCCATCCACAGTGTCTACAAGGGCTACCTGCATTGGGATCCAAAGCTGGACATGGATCACTTATTCCTGGAGTAACTCAGTAATTGCCCTCTCCCAGACAGCGGAACAGTTTTGATTCCGAGGTGTATCTCCGAGGCACAGAGCCTCCTGGAGGCATCGTTTGTGTGACAGCTCGGGAGGAGCCTGCGCCCTCCCCACTCCACTTCCTAGCGGAGCCCGGGCAAGGACTGTGCAGCCCTTGTCCTCCCTCCATCTTGGTTTAGCTGCTATGGATAGCAAACCAACGGCTCTCACTCTCCAGCGGAGTGGACTAATCCAGCCACCCTCCCCACAGTCCAAATACTCATTTTTTCCAAATGATTTTAAAATCTGGCCTTCCTTTGGGCTGAAAGGGGTTTCCAATGGCACGTGGGTTGGGGGCAGTTGGGGAGGTGAGTGGAAGGGCTTCTCTTGCTGCTAATTTAAAATGTTTAAACAATTCACATTCCTGACATTTTTAAGAAAATGAAAGCTGGGTGAGGAGAATGGTTGTCCCATGGAAGTTTTTGACTACCCAGTACATGCAAACAGATGATAACCTCAAAATCCATGGGATATGCTTGGATCTAACGGTATTTCCATAGGCACAAAGAGAAATATTGTTAGCATGCAACCAGTTGTTGTATAGAGGAGGACTGAGAAGGGGACAGAGGGGAGGAGGATCGAGAGATAAGGACAGAGGAATACCAGAAACAGAACTGCACAAAATGTTTTCTGTAGATCTAGTTCCCTGGATTACAAACAACCCTCCCACAAATTCACTAATTGACATGCCTCACATGCAGCCACATTAATGTCACCACTGCTTCACTTGGCCCAGTGCATGTGTTTCACTGATAGACTCTTCTGCCTTTGGCAGAAATTGTGGATGGTTTCCACTTCTTCTTTGGTTTTGTTTTTGGTTTTTTGTTTTGTTTTGGTTTGGGTTTTTTTTGTAATAGTCTTTTTGGCTCCTGGCAGCTTTGCCTAGTTAGATTTCCCCTTCTAGCTAAAAAAAGAAACTAGACTGATCTCTTTTGGCAGCTGTGAAATGGTTGCATATTGTGTATGTTTTCTTGATGAGCTTGCATGAAATGGAATTTGGTTTTCTTTTGATGGGTGCACCACTTTTAGCACAATGTCCCCACAAGATTAGCAAGTGTTTCATTTTTTTAGAGGAATTTTTATGTGCATGTAATGTCATGTATGCCATTTCTATACAGCATTATAAATAGCACATAAAGCTGCTTGCACAGGGAAATGGAACTGCTTGAGGAATGTTTCCCCAGCAGATGTGCAATATGATTTCTGATGGTGTGTAATTTGCTAATCGCAAAATTTCAGTTGATAGCAAAAATTCCATGAGATTCAGGTTTTAATTCTTACCACTTGCCAGAGCCAAATTCAGGTGCTAGGTAATATATGGAACTGGCTGTGCTGGGCCTGCCCTAAGAACAATTTAGCCCCATGTCCTGTTAACGACAGTGCCCAGATGTGGATGCCTGGGAAGAGGGCAAACCTTTGCGGTATTTCTTCCTTTCTTGCTTTCTCAGCCTCCGGTCTTTTTTGGCTCAGACTCCCAGAGTTCTTGTTTTCTGCATATATTAGAGCTCATGGGGCGTGGGGGGAGAGGAGGTACAAATTCCACTGAAGACAACAGATATTACACTGAAAAGCACCGTGGGTGAATGTGATTGCTCTGTCTTCTTGTATGGTTACGTGCATGAGCCTCAGTCTAGCCTGTGTTTCAGGGTAACGCTATTATTAAGAATCAAATCAGTGAACGACAAAGGAGATGTTCCGAGACAACAGGGAAAAGGCCAAAATGAGTATAAAAGGGTAATAATATTATACGAGATCTTTATTATTATAATGTTCTGAGATAAAGTGGCTGGCATTCTGCCATTCTCTTGTCCAATGTTTAATTTAGCCGTGAAGGTCTTTTTGAAAATTATATTAAAGAGAGTCCGGAGGGGGGCTGGGGGCAAGGAATCTGTTCTCTCTTGAAATTAAAAGCTTTTGTGAGGTGGAGGTGGGATCATTTAATTGTTTCTCTGACAGGACTTCTCAAGAGCAAACTGAAGTGTAAGAAACACTAAGTACTGCAATAATTAGCAGAGTATTTTGGGTTTAGTTGTTATGTACTGTTGGCCCGCCTGCTTGGTGAAACTCTTCAGTGCTGGTCGGAGCCGTTAATGGCTAATGGGGAATCACAGACTCTGGCCTTGTAAGCTACTGCTGGACCACCAGCTAAAGGTGGTTTAATTGTGGACGGCCAGCAAAAACCTCCCCCGTGCCTTCCTGTTTCCCCTTCTGTGCCTCCCCAAGGGGTTGCCGAGCTGACTGCATGAGGTGGGTGGGCAGAGGGGACTCCTACAGGATTAGTTTTCAGGCTGATCTATGAGCTCTTCCAGCTCTTCACACTGCTGTACATTGGCAACTCGTGCAGAGGAAGTGGCAGAAAGCTGCAGATGAGGAAACAAAATGGGCAACTGAACCTACCCACAGCACCTTCTTGTTAGATCAGCTTAAGGTACCAGTAAAGCCGAAGTCCCAGGGCTGTATGGTTTTTCCTATCGTGACTGCTGTCAGAGTGCTGCATCTCCAGACAGGCTTCATCCCAACGCCCACCCGTCCAGCCGAGCACCTGTTAAAGTTAGGGCTTACGAGGCTGTTAGAGCGAGTGTAGGCAGTCCACGAGGCATTGCCATCTCCAGCTTGGTGGATCTCCGTGGAGCCAGGAGTCTTCCCAGGCAGACTGGCCAGGCCCAGGGCATGGAGACATACGGCTGGTCTGTGGCTCTGGGGCAGGATGCCAGGGCCGCCGGCAGCACTCCAGCTGAACCCTCGCTTGAACTCCGCAACTGGCTTGTTCTAAGTGAAGCATTTTGGCTTCATCATGTGGGCATTTTTTCCACCTGAATGTGGCTACACAGGAGTATTTTTGACCAGCTTGTCATCACAAGTCTTCAGTTTGAAGTAGGGACAAAGAAGAAACAAGGAAGAAGTTATTTTCTGACTTATATGAGGCAACTTTAAATTTAGCTTATGGCTCTCTTCAAGGAGCAGGTCTCCAGTGGAAGTTTTTCCAACTAAATTTTATTTAAATATAACTGCCTTTAAACCTGTGTGAAGTGATAATTGTGGGTTCTGCCCTTTGACACCAAATTTGAGCTTGAGAACAGCAAAAAAAGGAAGTGTTCAACAGGAACTCCACTGGAGTTACCACTGGTGAACTGAAAAAACTGTAAAACGGCTTTGGTTTTGTTTGACATTTCCCTATTGCTTGTAAAAATTATACTGGACATACAACACTCAAGAATGAAATCCTGTTTATTCTACCTAGTAACAGCAGATAAATGCAGTTCATCTCCAAAGAGGGAGGAAAAAAAAAAAAACAAGAGGGAAAACATAGTGCCCTGAAAGGGGTTACTGTAAGAATTTTTTCACCCTTTCTCCTCAGGGTTGTAGCCAAACAAGGACAATTTTATCGACTTGTAGCTGTTAGAAGTAGGGTCTTGCTTGTATTCCGGCAACAGTTTACACTGTGCTGAACTGCTTCTTTGTGGCTGCAGCAGATAATGTAGTACCTCCCTGCGTAACAGTTGGAACAGCTCCAGCTATTCAGAGGCCAGAACTGGAAGAGCTGCTAACAAAGGAGGTCTATGCAAAACCCAGCATTATTTCAGCATATTCAGCATTCTGGGCTTTGCCTTCCTCCTCCTCCCCCCTCCTCTACTCCTTCCGTTTATAATTTCCTTTGCTTGTGTGTCTGTTTCTGAAGTCACTTAGCCTCTGTCACCACCTAACCTTTTTACTTCCCCCTGTTTTTTCAACTCTCCTTATTTCCTTTGATTTCTTCTTGTGGCTTTTGGACACCAAAGGTAGTTCTGGTAAACACAAGATTGGTTGGTTTGTTTGGGGTGTTTGTGTGTGCACATACGTTGGAGGGGAATTGCAGTGCCTTACATTAGCTTATGTTAAGGCTATAGTGAACTCTAATTTCATACCAGTCTGTTCTCCCCACGCTCAGTGCCTCTTCTCCCCTCTTCCTTTAAGCAAGCTGCTCCTTTTTCCTCTGGACTGTGATTTTCTCTTGCTGTTCACTCATAGCAAATATACGTGCTCCAGTGCTTTTGGTTCCTTGCCCACTTCCTATGCAATTGCAGCTACCTTCTGCCCTTTTACATCACAAAAACAGTCTCATGCAGCTACTGGTGACTTTTCCCATGCTGCAGCCTTCCTGTTTCTTTTCTGGGATTGTTTCTCTGCATGGGCGTGTCCAATTGTTTCCTCGTGTTCGCCACCTTTTGTCCTCCAAGTCTGTCTTCCATGGGAGTGATCACAACGATGATGTCCTTAACCTTGCCTTTCTTCACTCTGCACGCTGGTACTGTGGCAGATTTTCAGCTCTCTCCAAGGCAGAGGCACTGTGGGAATGCAGTCTGCAGTTTGGGCTGGCCACTGAGAGCAACGCTCTTCTTTGCTTGAAGCAACTTTTCATAGAAACCCGCAGTCACTTCCTCCTGATGGGGTGATACATATGCCCAGGAATATGATTTCTGGGGAAAAGCAAGGTGCGGCTCAGCAATATGAGTGAGCTGGTTACGTGGTGGGAATGGAGGTCAGCAGGAAAGCTTAAACACCATTGTTTCCTGAGTGTCCTGGTAAGTGTAATACAAAACAGTCACTCAAAACAGCATTTGTCACTTGAAAGATATGACTTACTTTGACACTCGTGGCTGTTTTAACTGGAAACCATTTTTAGAGCTCTAATGACTCAGTCTGAAAACTTGTCTGCACAGCTTGTGAAACGCGAGGTCAGTACTACAATTAGCCCCAGACTGAGTCCACTAGGACACTTCTTATAGGAAGGCAGTCCTGAATGAAAGGGGACCCTGAGCGCTGACAGCTGTATTCCAGCACGGGGTGAAAAGCACCAAGAAGTGACTTCCAGTACTAACCTGACCAGCCGCTGAAAACAGATGCCTTTTTGTCTGGCTTTTGTTTTCAGATGGCCAATAAGAACAGAACAGCACTGGCACCATTGTCTGTAATAAATGTGTTTTCACCCAGTGGAAGGCTGTGGCGTGTTGTAAACAATTATGGCACTGAGTAAAGCATAATCAATCACAGAAGTGACACCAAGGATACATTTACCAAAGCATGGTTTAAGATTGGGATTTGTATAATGGAGCTAGCACACTTAAGACAGTGAAAAGGAGGTATCGGCATTCTCTGGGATGACATATAAAATGGAGTGTCATGAAAAGACTTCATAGCCCTTTGCCTCTGTTGCATTTTCTGCATCACAGCAAAGCTCTATCTTCTGCTTGTCAGAGGTCCCTCACTCTGATAAACTGGTATTTTGTACTCTGAGTAACTAAAAAATAAATGCTATGTTTCTTCAGATGCAGACTTAGTTTACTGTTGTGCAGTGAGAGATCTTCCTGTATGCTATGGGTCCTGTTCATTGCTATATTCTTGAAGCCTTATGTTGGGATCACTCTGCTAAAATCCAGAATGGCAAATTCGGGTCTTCAGAGACACCGCACAATATGTGGCCACAGGATACAAATCTGGGTCCTACAGGGAATACTATAGCTTTCCAAAGGCTACATCCTGTGGCCTTATCTTCTTGCGTTTCTCCTTTTTTTCCACCCCTGGACAGAACAACTTTTTTTCACAGGTGAAAGGTTCCTTCCTCCTAGCCAACCCTTATGCTGACAAAGGTCAGGTTAAGCAGCTTTGAAACTCTGGCTATCTATACAGCTCTTCAAGATGCAGATAAGAAGGAAGTTTCTCTGCAGAAGCAGGTGGTTGAAATATAAGGGGTTTTGAAAGCTGCAACACAAAGACGTCTCTCCTCCAGACAAAGAGATAAACAGATCCATCCAGAGTTCTGAGGCTTTAGGCATAAAGGTTACAGCATATGAAGAGAGAGGTGGTAAAGATCTGAAAAAAACAAGTGAGGTAGGAAAGCTAGTCCTGGCTCAGAAGAAAATTTAGCTTGACCCCAAGAACAAGCCAAGAGATCAAGTCCACCAGGAGAAGCCTTGGATTTGGGAGCAGCTTCTGTGTTTTATTTTCTGCTTTTTGTTTGATTAATTCTGGGCACAGAAGTTACCAGCTGCCTTTATCACCACTTTCTCCTTCCCCTGATTAAATCAATCAATGAGACACTGAGTTTTGATTTGCTGCTTTTAGCAGAAGGGTGACAGGCACCACGGTGTTCGCCTTCATTCTGTATGTAGCTGTAATAGCAAATTCAGTCTGCCCGGCCTTCTACAGACTCCTACAGGGCTTTCTTAAATACTCTGTAGAGGAGCTAAGGTTTATGTGACACAATAGGTGGGGCCAGCTTCCTGCTTCTGATCTCCTCCTGACACCCACACTGGATGGGTATCAGCAGGCCTCCAGGCAGTGGCTGCTTACATGTGGGACTCCACAGAGACACACCCCAGGTAGTTCCCACCCAGGTTAGCAGAAGCTCAGATGGACTGACTGCATCATTTATATTCAGGTCATGTTGTAAAACTTTCAAGTATTTGGAAGGAAACATCATCACAAAGGAGTAAGCTGTGCACCTGAGAGGGATGAGGACTAACTAGAAGCAATGAAGGGAATATAACTAAGTGAAGGCATGCAAAGATAATATGGAAGAGCGTTTTAAAGGAAGCTTTTTCATTCTATCCATTTGAATTTGTTGCCTGTATATCAATCCTGTTCAACAACTGAGAGAAAACACAACTGACTTTCAATTGTTTATCTTCTCTAACAGTTACCTGCAATTTTGTTTTTCAATAGAAATCTCACGAAGCCAAACATAGTATTAAGTACATTCTTATTCAAACATAAATGTCAGAGTACTGGAATACTTACAGCAAAAAAACTCTCCAAACCTGCCACACCTAGAGTATACCTTTCTCGCCCAACAAAGTCCTCTCAGAACAATATTTTATATTCTTTACTGCCAGTATGATACAGCTGAAGATGATGAAAATCTTCCAAGCGTGTTTTACTTGAGCTTATAATATGGGCATACTACAGAAGGGTGTAATGAAATGGCGGCTAGACAGATTAGTACAAAAGTAATGAATGACACTCTTAAGATCACAGAGTTTTCATTGTTTTTACTGTTGTTTGATAGCATTTGTCAAACTCGGCAGAAATCCCTCCTGCCATCGTGCTGGGAACTTGTGCACTTCCTATAACAAAGGAAACAATGATCAACAGATGCTGTCAAACCTCTTGAAACCTTCTGCACCATTTTTTGGCACTAGCTTATGGCAAAATTTGACAAACAGCCTGTCTCCCTTGGTCTGACTACTGGCTTGTATTCTTTTCCAAATGGATTCTTTTAAAGGAGGTAACGTGCTCATGGACCAGCAATGCTGTGAGCAGGACAGAGGGAACTCCGGAAAACCTTACAAGAGCCCCCCTCCCAAGATACAGTGAGAAACCTCAGCCCTAGGATTAGAGGAAGGATGGGAAACTTTTGGTCCAGGAGATGCCTACAATCCACAGTTTAATTCTTCATGTTACTACTGAATAACACTAAGATGTCATTTGAAGTATTGCCATCCTTTGAAAGCCATGGAAACAGGAAAATATTTTGAATGAACAATTGCAATTAGTGAGTCATCGAGGAATAGTATTAGAAATAATTATTCTGTACTTCTGACCTTAAAATATTAATCTTTGTTGACTTTTACAACAGGTAGCTAAGACATGTGAGTGACTAGCATGCCTCAGCCGCTTCTGGAATGGAGTACTGAGATAAAACCGCTCTTAATTACTTAAGACCAGGAATGAAGAAGAACAGCGTAAAATTAGCCAGTAAGTGAAAGACTAGCAGTATTCAAACTGTTACTTACTCTCACTGAAAAGCTCCCAACCCTGCTCATAGCAGTGTGGCCTGGAAATAATTGTTTGCAAAATGGTAGGGCTGTTACTAGGAGGCTGAGAGAGAGACATTTTCTGCAACACCAAGCCCTGAGGCAATAGCTAAGTATTGGCTAATACCTGAGAAAGCCCTGGTAATGATGTTTGCTGAAGGGAGAAATACATTGAAAGGAGGAAATGGCAGACAAAAATAACTTTTGCAACCTCGGAACCTCCTGTGGAAACTCCCCACCTATGGGCAGTATTTGTGCAGAAAAGCTGGCACTCAAATCCTCTGTTTACTTAAGCTCACAAGCACTGATGTGATAGGCCGGGCATTTCCAAAGTCTTATTTCAAGCCTTTGTCAGAAAACACGCAGCCATTTCCTAAAACATTAATACATCAACATGAAAGTGGAAAGCAGTGACGCTGCAGGAACTGGGTCAGGGTATTCAGAGGCGTGTTGTTACGCTGCTGAAGTCTACCGCTGGTTTCGGCCAAGGGACAGGCAGGAGAACGCACACTGCATGCGCGCATGCATGTGCAGCTGCCTCGTGGAGGCACGCTGCAGCACTGACATTCAGGGAGCGGGCTGAGAGCCAGCGTGAAAAGAAACAGCGTCACGCTGATTTCTTCTTCGTTTAATTAACATTTGTCAAACTTGGAGAGAAGCCCACGCTGCAAGATTTGGACGCAAAATTCAAAGAGCTCAGAAGCTGGAAATGTTCACATACAGGCTCTTCGTTTGTGCCTAGTCTTTTTTATAGGTCATGCAGAGATGACTTAATTGCTCTTACTGTAACTTACAATTAGCAATACAGTGATTTTTTTTTTTAATGTCGTAGTGCACAGCAGAGCTATACTCCAAAAAAAGTGGCAATGTTTAATAGTAGGTGGGTATTTGTTTTCCTTTTAAAGAAAGAATTTTCCCTGAAGTTTCTCTCTTTCAGGTGAGGGAAGAGGGGAAGGCCTTTAATGACATCAGCAGGGAAGAGCGAGAATCTTTTGACCAGATCTGGGAGTTGTAACAGTTAGTGGTTTCTCAAATCCATGTGACCTTCCAGTTTGCCTTCGCACACAGCACTCATTGATGCAAATTCAAATGATTAACTTGTGTCATTACCGAAATACCAAATTTTTGGCATATGACTGAAAGCCACTATTAAACTCTTGCAATTTCAGTATTAAGTCATTAACTCCACAGAAGGTTCTCCATGCGAGAATTGGATTAAGAGGTAAAAATTGAGCCCTTACTTTGCACTTTTTACCAGCACAGCACATAATATTCAGCAAATCATGCCATCTCCTGACATTAGAAGAGAATGGGGATTGGAATATTACACACATTACCCTCTTACTTTAATCAATACAGCATCACTCTCAAACATCCTAAATGGCCTGTAAACTGCACCTCTAAACACAGCAGTGAGCACTAAGGCTATGTCCGGTTCCTAGAAGGACACTTGCATCCATTACATCCTAGCTTAGAGATAAGATAACCCGGGGAAATAAGAGGTTCAGAGGGATTTCAGAGCGGCAGAAACCCTAAGTAGAAATACGTTGCTAGTGTTCCTTTTCTGGAGCTTTGGGGAGTCCAGGCAGGAGGGTCAGCTGGCTACTGATGAGCCTTCCTCAGCCATGCCTTTCCAAGAGCGAGTCTCAGCCCCACATAGGGCCACATATGAGACTGAATTATTGCAGTCCTCATGGCAAGGACCAGACTCAGCAAATGAAACTCCTTGCTTGTCCCTCTGTGCTACTTCTGGCTACAGCTAGCTTCTATTTGGCTTCTAAATGACATGTAACAGTGACATCGTGCCTCCATGCTGGTGTATTTCAGAGGACTGAAAATGCTAAAGGCCCTTGGAAGAGGAGAGCTGTATATAAAAGTTAACTCTCACAAATAATCCTTCGGCCCCAAGAATTATTCGGAAGAAGACAGACTGTTTTATAGTGCAGCTTCACATGCATCCTACTAACTTAGGGACACCTTTGTTTTGTTGGTCTTCAGTTCTGACATTGCATTAGATAATGAGCCGTGTATGAAATAATGTGAATCAAGCAATTTAATTTTAATGTGGCTTCTGCTTCCTGCATTGATCCAGCAGTGGAATAATTAACGCAGATAATTGCCTTTTTAGAACAGCCTTTCAGGCTGCTTTTGACAGACCTCATTGCTCTCCTCGTGCTTTTAAGGAAGGTGGTGTGGCCTCTTGCTGGATCAGTAAGACTGCTTTCAAAGCAGGGTCAAGCGATTTTACTGTCTAAATGGGCAAATGCCATTCTCTGCCAGGTGACAAATGAGGGCCACCTGTCACTCGAGACAACAACAGAAGTGTCCTGCTTAGATTAATGCAGGTTCAGACAGTAACGTGAAAAATAATGTAGATTAGTTACATATAATAGCACACTATTTTAGAATTACTTTGGCATAAAGGAGGCTAGCTTTTCTTCTGGAGAGATTTTTCTACCACATTAGAGGGTTTTTGACCATGCTTGTCTCAAGAGATTCACTTCTATTAGAATAAGAGGCTCGATTCATAAGGGAAGGTTTTTGATTCTTTTTCTTTGTTGTATTAGCATGAAGGAGGAGTTTTTTGGGGAAAGTATTTACTTAAACAGCATTTACACAGCACAACATTTGCAATCTGAAAGCGTCAGTGAGCTGCTTTGCAGGCAACGCAGAAGGGAATTGCTTTTATCTTAGGTTGAAGTAAACCCACCGTTAAAGTAAATACGCAGTAGCAACACCACCTAACAAAGGGAACATGAATAATAACTTTTCTAATTTAAGCTGAATGTGGGTAGATACAGGTAGGCAGCAAAAGAAGTTGGAAACTGATTTCCAGTGTGATTCATAGAGATTTTCAGCAGTTGCTTGCACAGGTAAATCATAATAATTGGCATTTACAAATAGCTTTTCAGTGATTAAAATCTGATGGGTTTCGGGATTTTTCTCTTTGGCAAATGAAATACTGAAGCACAACAAAGTTAAGAAACTGGCTCATGGTACTGACTGCGTCAAGTGTCTTGACTTTCAGACACAGAACTGATCCACTGATTCTGCAGAATGCTGCTCACCTTTAAGTGAGAGAAATTAATTATAACATGAATGGAATTACCTACAGAAGTTAGGGGAGGATTTTAATATCACTGGAATTGTACCAATATTGTCCATGGCTTATGAACAATGGTAACCAAAAGGATATAATAGTACTTTAATAAGGTTATGTCTTTGTTCCACACTCTTTCATTATCTGTAACGTCTAGAATCACTCCCTACCTACACATTTACTGAGACAAAGGGAGCTCCCTGTTGCCATTATATTTCCAACCTCTTCCTCCTACATTTTTCTTCTCATTCCGTATTACACAACTAGATTTGGCAACATTTTTCCTTAACAGAGATCAAACTTACGTGTTCTGACACAAGAACAGAAAACAAGAATAATCCAAATGATGTCAACAGGGCTCTACTACATAGTATAAATGAAAGCAGCATTTGACCCAATGCTAATATAAAGTGATTCTGAAACAGTGATGACACATTAAAAAAAAATTAGAAAGCCAGAAGTAACTTCCAAACAATACTTTTCACATTCTCTGGTCTTGCATAGATTTCGTTATCGTTGCTTCTGTTACAGGCAATGTAAAAATAAAAATAATTACAAAAAACATCCATTGCAGTCTGTCTAGAGAATCACTCAAAAAAAAAACCCCCAAGGGTAGCGAGGAATACAGTGGTTGTCCATTCACAAATTTGTGTAGGCCCACCCTAGGAGCATGCCAATATTATTGCAACTATTGCAACATTAGTTTTTTGTTTATTTCATAAAAGTGGAAGCAACAATATACCTTTGATTGCAGCTGAAATAAATTTTGGCCCAGCCTTTTAGAAAGGCTAATGCTGTATTATTTCAATATCAGCAATTAAATACTTATACTAAACATACGTAAATGGCAATAGTGGACATTTTAAATTTATTTCAAGTCCTTTGCAAGCAATTTTCTTTCAGCAGCATAGAGTATCAAGATTATAGGCTGTCAGTATCATTCCATAGACTTTCATGCTACATAACATTCTCCAGTGAAGTAGTATACCTGGAAGGGATCTGCAGTAAATCTTTACAGCACAAAATTAAACATGACTCCATGCTGAGTCCAAAGTGTGCACGTTACTTCTTAGAAGTACATGACAAGCATCTTTTTAAAAACAAAAAAGAAAAATGAATGCCCCCCTCCCCCAACAAAATGGAGCCTCTAAACTAACAAAAAAGCAAATGGTAGAAAACTGTGTTTTGGGCAAACCAAGTCAGCTCCAAACAATTTTAATAGGCACCTACTGTGTCTTCTGGAATCATTGTTGCATGCATATCTCTAGTCATATTGGATTTCTCTTTCAGCTTTGACTGGAGTAATGTGTGTTCCATTACACCAATTTGTATGTCCATCTGAACGGTTTCTTGCTTCAGTTTTGTTAAGGCCTGTTTAATCTTCACTAGAGGAGCTGTGCAAAAAAAGATAAACAGTGTAACTCTGTGTCAGCTACTTAACAAAAAAAGCATTATTTTCTATAATTCACTCCTCATAATTGAAGAGTTGAATGAAGAAAAGGGCATTGTACTCTAAAGACTTGATTGTACTGATACATAGTTTTTAATATGCAGGACACTTTAAAGATAGAAATAGGTGATGACAATTCTGCTGTCTTCTTGACATCTAAGGTCTGCATAAAGATGTGCATCAGCATTAAGATAGGTTTGTCAGTGATGTGTTTTGCTCAGCTGAAAGTCTCATCCCAACAGCTGACTTGGGGTTTACTAGAGAACTGAAGACACCTTCAGCAGGACGTCATCTTACCTGTGAAAAGCTATTAAAATGTTTTGGGCTCCATACTGTGTTTCTAATCCCTCACTTCCCACTAATATCACCCTAGGCATGCTGCTGCTTCTGCATCATATTGCTCCATATAATTCTGGGCTTTTTATCAGGAAAAATCTCAAACCACCAAATCCTGAGTCTGAGACAAACCGATTCAAATAGGTATGTAGTTTTAAATATTAACAAAGTCCAAACATCAAAACACCAAAATGAATTTTCTCACTGACTCCAGCCAGCCTCAGGGAATCTAACAGGTACTGCCAGTGACTATTTCAGAGTAAAAAAGCTTGAACCTATAACGTGTGAATTTCTTCCAGTGAGCTGATAACTATTCAAAACAGAGAGAAAACACATTTTTTTATATTTTTTACAGTTTACCAAAGGGGGAAATCCTGGAATCTCTGCCTTTTGCAGACTTGTGTAACATTTGCAAAGATGTTTAGACTCCTGATTTTCTTAGACACCTTTTAAAATTTTAGTATTGGTATTACAGACTAGTCACTCATTCTGGTCTTGTTTAATTTTTCTTTAATAAAGGACAAATTATGTACCTGTCACTCAGAAAACGGGTGTTTGGTTTAAGGCAAAAATCTACTTACCACCATCGGTCATACTGCTTCCTTTCTCTTCTGTTTCCTGCTTTACTCTCTCTAATACTTCTGTAATCTTAAAAAAGGCATTTTTTTCTTAATTAAACCAGATGAATGTCAAGGTAAAAAAAAGAAAAAAATCTCTGCTGAATAAGTGTATTAGTTAAAAAAAAAATGAACTCATCTGTATTAGTTGTTGTTGTATATGGAGGAACATCTTTTTTTTTCAAACATTAAGAAAATTTTAATTTAACTTTAAAAAAAATAATGTTGTAAAAATTACAGCAAAAAGAGTAACAAGGTGGCCAAACGGCATGGTGTTACTAAGAATCTGAGCATCCCAAAACAATAAAAACAAGTAAGCGTTGCAGTATGATGCCAGATGGAAGATAGAAACCAATATCCCCGCAGACCAAGATTCACCAAATGACCATGCCAGCTGCCCTTCTGGAAGTGTCAGGACTTCAGCAGGTGATAGTGGAAACCTGAGAAACAGCACTGCCGCAAAAGATGGTGCAGCCGTCAAGCCTGCTGGCACTGGCATGGGTACGGGTATGTAAAATGCATGGATGAAGAGTAAAAGTCCATTTCAGCACTATCAACCAGTTTGCCTTTGCAGACGATGAAGAAAAAGCAAATATATGATTCTAAGGTACAGTCTAGGTAATAATTTAGTATTCTTGTCTATAATATAAAAATGGCCCTTCATTAAGGCTTCAGTAAGCCTTTTCAGTAACAAAAAAAGAAACATTGCTGCACTGTTAATGCATACCTACAGTGGTACTGGCATTGCTGGATGGGCTGAGATTTGTTTGCATGCTTGAAAGCAGATCAGTGGTAACATCCGATGTGCCTAGTTTATCTCAGCTATGCAGCACCACTGCATCTACATAGTCTGAAGGCTGCCAACTAGCAACATATTCATCATTACTAATCAGTCAATAACTTCCAAAGCACAAACACATTATAAATCTGAAGTCATTGTAAAGTGCTCTCTTTTTCAAACTTACTTCCTTGAGAGTGAAACAGAAAGAAGCTTTAATTCTGCAGAATCCATACACTCAGAAATCTTTGCTAGAAAACTCTTGTTAAACTGCTGTATTACATACTGCAGTGTGACTAGGTGATCGTTGTAGCTCCCTTCCAACTGAACTATTCTGTTATTCTATTCTAAAACATCTCAATCTTGTTTTACAATTTCCAGCGCATTCTTACAGTGTGATGTATTTTATGTGACTATTCCAGACACTTTATCATCTAATAAATAAAGTGGGTTTTTGAATTGGACAAAGGGTTGAAATATTTGGAAACCAAGCAATAATTCTAAATGATATGCCACGAAACACTCAACATGTTGAGGCAGTTAGGAGTCTGGGGATTTTTCTTTAAATTTGTCAGAGCACTGATTTAAAGAAAAAAATATCAGAAAAACAGTTTTAGGTATTAAGATAATTTGACTGGTATGAAAAAGTTACTGTTTAGTCAAATACTGCTTTTAAGTGCTTGGAAGATGAAAATTTCAAATTATTAATTTTAACTAAAAAGTAAGAGTTAAGATTTTCTTCTTCCAAAGAATTTATGGACATGACTTGTTTAATCCTCAGTAATTCTAGGATGCAGGTTATAAAATACAGAACATTTACCCTCTTTTACAAACTGGGGAAATTAAGAGCTCACAATAGTTTGCCCAAATTCACAAGTTAAAAATCAATGGCAGCCTGGGTTTAAAATTTAGAGACTGAACTAGATCATCTCCACTAAACAAACAGCTTAATCTTTAACATGCGAACAAATCAGAAAGAACTGGGTTCAGAAAACCTCAAACACTAAATGCCAAGTCTCTGAAGATTGTTTGAAAATCAGCAAAAGAAATTATGTGAAGATGTGTTTTACCTCTGAAAGCACTCTAATCCTTTCAGTTACTCCTCCGCTTCCCTCCTGGTACTTCTCTTTAGCCTGGGAAGAAACATATTTTTTATTGTAATGACAAAGCTGAAGAGATGTATGCAGATAGCTCAGAGAGAACATCAAAACTTGTTCTCACACGTCCCAATTCCAGAAACTCTCCCACAAAGGCCCAATAACCTTCACAGCACTACACAGGCTTGTAATATCAGCACCTGTAATGACTATCATTCAAAAATTTAAAGCAGTTTTAAAAACTGTAATAGCCCTAATACATACACAATAAGACGTATGTTTTCTAATCATTTACATAAGGAAATAAACAAAGAAAACTTGCCAGAATGCAGACAGAATTGAATCCCAAAACCCAGAATACTTCATGTCAACAGCGAACTACTATCTTGAAGTTTCTTAAAGTTTAACAGTAAGGTAAACAGAAAGCACAGAGGTCAAATCCTGTTAGCCTTATTTTAACATCATGTCCACAAATAGGAGGGCTAGCCAAATGGCAGCTTATACAGGCCTCCTAACTAGGCCATCAAAAAGCTTCTCAAACAGCACTCTTTTGGCATAAAAACTAAATGAAGCAAAGAAGTAATCAGAGTGCTTTGTGCACGTTAGCACGAGTAATCAATATAAGAGAGGAGTGCTGGACTGAGACTGTAGTTTTTCCACTCATCACAGATGTGTGAACTTCACAGCGAAAGCAGAACTAGCAATTTCCTAGCTGCTCAAGATTGGCAACAGATTTACATAACATTCAGGCAAAAAACATTTACTTTCCCCTGTAGAATAGCTGAACAAAAATTGCTAGTTTAGCTTAAAAACTATATGATCTGACAGCCAATCAGCACTTCCCCTGCTTTATATCCAACAGCAGAATTCACCGATAACTACTCTGAGTCTTCTTTGCCTTCACCCTCACTTGAGAGCAAGGTAATACTCGAGAAGGCAACAAAAAAAGATCAGTGCATTACCTCACTCAGCAAGGCTTGTGCTGAACGGTACTCTTGAACCAAGTGCTCCAACTGATGGTTGATGTACTTCTCCCTGCTATTGATCTTTTCCAATGTTCTGCTGATTTCATTATGGAGTTTGTCAAGGTAACCCTAGAAAGTCACATTCTTTGTATTGACAGTATACAGATAGTATGCAAAGAGTATAAAAACAGTGCTGTAATTAAGAAAGGATATGGAAGCCTACAAGTGAGAGAGGAAAATAGTACAGAAATGCTGTGTTTAGCCAACAAAAAATTATTCCTGATGTGTTCTGATTTGCCCACCTTCAAAAAACGTATTTCAAGCTTTACTGCTTCCATCACTCTCCCCCTCTCAATTAATTACAAATGTCAATGTCAGTAAGTTACTCTAACAACAGTATTTGACAGTATTTTGGGGGTTTTTTTATCGACACTTATTTTCAGGCTGTAATTTGCCCTCTACAGTCAGGATGTACTTACAGTAATGTATACGTTAATGAACGCTAATATCCCCCATTAATATCCCTGTTAATCCTCACATATACAACTCTTTCCCACAAGATATTCTGCCAGTCCCGCTGTCCCTAATCATCATTATCATATGTTTCCCTTTTTAGTTCTACAGCATTAGCACAAATAAAATGAAGGAAAAAAAATCAATTTAGTTCTTAATGTATATCACACAAAAAAGAAAATAAAAATGCTGGCTGGTCAGTGAAATATTCTGCACGTACAAGACATACCCTAGTTTCTTTCAAAGAAGATTCAATTCCATCCTTATGCTGATGCATTTGATCTACGTGAATCCTCCAATCCTAAAAAAGATGCCACAAAGTAAAATATAGGTAAGTAAAACTTGTATCTTTTTCTGGTTACTGAACAAAGGCTGGTACGCAAGGCAGGGTCAGTTCTCTTTTATCCTATTACAGTGTATCATTCTGCCACTGCCATGTTCATATCCAGAGGCACTTGCTCAATGTGACACAATTTATAAACCTCGTACATGTCACATGTGACACTCTGATCCATAAACAAACCCTGACATCCTCACTGACACCACAGTAGCTATGCTTTTTAGAGTCTGTTTGATCTTCATGGAACCACATCTGCTAGAAACCACTCTGGGCACAAATACTGAAAATATTGATTATAGCTGCACTAGCTCAGCTTATTTGTAGACAAAATGAGTGCTTCAAATGTCCAACACCTACCAGTTCCAGACTATCAGATCCTCCCTTTCTACTTAGCCCTTACTATTATCAGGAGAACAGAAAGAAATGAGAGGGGTAAAAATACCTACACTTGTTTTTGATAGTGGGACAAAATTAGAAAGGGGAAAATTGTTTGCAGCTTCTAGGTAATAGGAAACATGCATGTACTCAGGGATGGGGGATGAGAAAAGGTGCTGTTTTAACTTGATACGTAGGCATCTTTTACTTAGAAATCAATTCCAGTTCCCAAGCTTTATCACTAATTTTTCCTTATCAATGCAAACTTTTTACATCTCCCAGACCCAAAGCACAGCTGCAGACAGACTAGGAGTTCAAAATGAAGTAGAGTAGCAGCACTGCAGAATTACTGCTATTTCAGTATTGTGTTTCTGAACACGCTAAAAATATTTTTAAGATTTTTAAGCTTTTGGCACCGTACCGGTCCAGGTGTTAAAAAAAAAAGTGATGTTAATACATCACTTGATATCAAACCTTAGGAGACTTCCTTTTAAAATAGGTACTGTAAGGATACGTGGAAAGTGACAGTGTTTGCTTCAGTAAGATTATGTGATCAATCAAGGGCCTTGTCAAAAGGATGATAAGCAAAACAGAGAGGCACAAACTTGACCCACAAACAATAATGGAGGCAGTAACAAGAAACAAACCTGGCCAGTTACACTGAAGGATAAGGGCACGTGGAGTGTGAGAACGTTTGTATCAGTACAGTTATCTGATCGAGGACCTTGTCAAAAATGGGATGATAAGGAAAAGGGGGAGGGAAAAAACAAAACCCACAGAGACACAGACCTGTCAGACAAACACTAAGGGTGACAAGAAATAAAGCTCATCAGTCACACTAACTGATAGGCTATCAAGAAACTGCAAGCATCACTTCAAAGAAGGTGAATCTGGCCCTTGCAACTGATAAGAATGCAAACCTGGGGGTTCTGGATATTTGGCAAGAGGGTTGGTGCAACTATGCAAACTGATGAAGCTACATGCAGGGGAAGGGGACTGGGGAGGAACAAAGTGGGGAACAGAGAGGGGTGTAAGAGGGGCTGGTCATGTGTAAACTGTTGCCAGTCAGTCCACTTGCCTGACTGAGCCCTGTGCCTGATCACTGCAGTCTGTCCTATCTTCTTATTAAATTCATTTTTTATTATCTTTCTGTGCAGTCTCATGCTCCATCCCATGCATGTATGAGTGCTGCAAGGACTAAGTGCCAGCTGCTGGTGAAAGGGGATATGGGGCCAGCAACTAGAATCAGACCAGGGCTGCAGGTGTCCCAGGCCTGTAGGTGTCCCAGGCCTGTGTTGTCTGCAGCCAGAGAGAGTGGGGTCTCAGTGCCAGCCACAGGAGCAGGTGAAGGTCTCAGCCACTAAGGCAGGACCAGCATGTATCCCTAAATCCAGCTACTGGGAAGGACCAGTGTGGGTAAAACAAATGAGGGGCTCAGTGCCAGCAGCTGCAGCAAGACTGTGGGTCACAAGCCCATGTTGCTGCTGCCAGCTGCTGGGTAGAGATCAGCAAATGTTTACACCTTCCCTAAACCCGCTGTGCACGTGTAGAATTCAATAGAGATTTAAAACTGAACTAGCCGTTGAGTAGTAAGCCCTGGATCCAGGCCTGGGTATGAGGCAAGCAGAGGGTATATGCTGGTATTCACAGGGACCCATAAATGTAGAGCACCCTTAAGACAAGCACATGAGTGTGTGCATCTGTTTTCTGGCAAGTGTCAAGCTGGACTAGCCGGCAAGAAGAAAAGCAGTGAAACAGTTAAGAGGGCCCAGAATGCAGGCAGGGGGATCAGACAGAGAGAAGAACCATGCCGATAGTTGAGGGATCCACCAATGGGCATGTGCCTGTGAATCTAGAGAGAAGGCAGTGTGTGCTTTATCTACTGAACTTCAATCTTAATTAGCTGAAGAGGAAGAAGGGGGCCTGGCTGTCTATACTTATATTTTACAGGAGTCCTACAAGTGCTGTTAGAGACAGGGCCTTTTTTATGGCAGTTTGTGTAGCTGGTCACGTTGTAAGGGAACAACACCACCCTTGGAAAGAAGTATTGTCTATGTTTAATTAGCGTGAATCTAAACTCTTTTTTTTTAATCAAGTATTGTTTGATGTTTTAATATTTAACCTAAGCTTAGGGATGGGATATCTTGGCCATCAGCATTATCCATTTAATCAAGGACAAGCGTTGCTTTTGGAATAAAGGAGAGTCGGCAAGAAAAAATAGCCTTGAATTGTCCTTAGGTGACACGCGACCATATATATGGATAAAAAGGGTTAGGGTACTTCATCCATAAAGACCACCAAGGACCCTCCGAAGAGAGGAAGGCATGTGCAGAAGGATCTGAAGCAGAGCCAAGAGGAGTGACTTAATGCCGTTACGCAACCTAGGTAGATTAGAATGAATATGTATTAGAAGGCAGAATATGTATGAATGTATTGTATAAATATAATGAAGGAGCTGGCTTCGGTGTGCTTGATTTGTGGAAAACCACTGAGCACCGAGGCCTGCACAACCCTGAAATAAATTAGCAATGTCTCCTGAGTGTGTGATTATTGACTCATTGCACATCAGGCAATGAATCCACTTTTCGGACAACAACATCAAGGTCCTCTGTGTGTCTGTGTGATACATGCTTCTGAACCTGCCAAGAAGAAAGAAGCAGCAGCTGCATCCATCAGTCTGGGATGGGGACCCACAGGTCCCTGGGCACACAGGACTGGGCTGCAGCACCTGAGCAAGAGGAATTCCCAATCCCGGAGCTCCTGGAGGATGCAGCCACTTATAATGTCTCATAATAGGTACAAAACAAATCCTGGCTTAAAACAGCTGCACACTTAAACATGTGCCATCCTTCAGCCACAGGCGGTGCCACTGATTTTAAGTGAGGCTATCCCCCTGCGTAGGACATGCACATTAACTACCAAAGGACTGGTGCTTCTGTCTCACTATGTCAGAAGAGCACAGCCAAGCATCTCCAACAGCTGTTCAGCCCATGAGGTTCACCTGCTGCCTGCAATTGTGCTGCTGCCCACTATTCTCTTTCAGAATGAAACAAAGGCTAGTAGAGAAAACGTGCTTCTGTGGTACGTTGGGTTTTAAGTTTGCAGCAGACTCAAGATCTTTTGTTGGTCTGGTGACAACTGTTCACAATTTGTCAGACTTTGGAGTTCAAATAAAAACAACAAACACTCACACACACACACACACCTCCCACCCCCGCCCAAGACTTTACAAGTAAGTTCTAGTTTTTAATGCCATAGATTAACCCTCTCCTGGCACTCTGTATACATGTGCTGCATAGGAAACAGAACCTGATGCTTTTCCTGTAGAATGAAAAAACGCCAAACACTTCTTTGCAGTTATTTCTGAAAGCACAATAGTACAGAAGCTAGAAAATGAAGAAACTTCTTTTCATGTTCATTTTGACCTATTCCTTAAAGCCAAGAGATGGTGCATTAAACTGGAAGCTGGAAAACCTCAGTTCTTACAGTGGCTTTAATTTTCCATGTATGTCTTTATTAAGTTTTAATTTCATAGTGTGAGAATCAAGTATGATGTCCTCTGTAACAAATGGGCTTGCTGAGGATCAGAGAAAGGTGGTTTCTTCACGTAGAAGAATGCAATATAGCCTATGATAGTTGAGAGCTTAGCCTATTCTGGGCAAGACAATTATCTTTCATTGAATTCTGTATCACGGCTACAGATTGCTCCAACATCCCAGCTAGCTGGGTCACAACAAATGAGCAATTTCAATACTGCACTGATCTGTGTGTGCTATACAAGCTCCTAGAAAGAATGTTTATGGCAATGCGAGGAACAGGTCCTAGGTTTGGACTTCGACTTGCCAAAGAGAGATGTCTATGTCCAAGCTCCTCATTCTAGACTCCTTGGAATAGATCATGGAGAGAAATACTAATTTCTAAGAAATGATGAATTTCATCCTGAGGTAGTTATCTGGATAGGTAAGTATAAATCAGTCGAAAAAGTACTCACTACTTTTTTGCTAAATATAATACTTTTTGCTAAACATAAGGAGAGCCCATGATGACTAGATCAAAGGTACAGACCTACTTTACTGCCATTTAAAGTTCAGCAAGATTAATTCCATGCAATCAACCTTTCATGTGGTTGACGGATTGAACAGTTGAAAGATAAGAAGTTCTTCAACTCTGTTCCAGCAAGATGTTTTAATAGCTGCTAAACTGAAGGCATAATTTTTCAGAAGTATGAATACACTGGAAATGTTTAACGATTAAAGACACTTCCACTGAACAAATACAAGGAAATAAACATATGGAAATAAGGTGCCCTGTAAGCAGCATAAAAAATTATTCTTATGTGATATTGGGAAAAAACTCTACTCAAAATTATTGCTTCTAGGGTCTAAGTAAGTGACAAAGATTCAGACAAGATAGTGTGGGAGAGCCCATTATTCCCAATTCTTGGCATGACAAAAGAAAAAGTTGTAAATGGAAGGTAAACAACACTGACTGAAATCACACTTTAATCACCATGTGTACACATGCAGAGCAATTCTCACATACCTTATTGTCTGTCCTGACTGTAACTTTCAGCTGTGGAAGCACACGTTCCACTTCCAGATTCCACTCTGCTGCATCTGTTGTGGACTGTAAAATCTCTTCTTGCTTTGCAGATTCATTCATGTCCTGTGTAAAAATCACGAAGTTTATATACAAAATATCATCATTATGCATAGTGAGAACTGTTAGAAATCATGCTACAATAGCTTACAGTGTTTAGTCAGAAAAAAAATTTATATCCAGAATGATATAGACTACAAATACAATAGATTTCTTTAATGGCTTTCTTTGAATTAATAATGACTAGGAATTAAAATAAATATATCATCTCATCATATTTGGAATTGAAAAGAATAAAACGTATATAGTAAGAAAGTATAATACATCCCCGAAATAGCAAGGGGGGAAAAATTAAAATACATTCAAGAAACTAATACCACGTTTCCCTAAAAGTCTTTGCAGAAATTTCTCACAAACATTTCCAGCAACCTTGCAGTGGTAACAGTTTAGAAACTGGATGTACATTTTTCTTTTAAAATAAGCTGATTCATTTCAGTTGGAATGTTTTTTCAAGTTTAGATTATGTAAGGACTTTTGCATTTAAATCCAACAGAAATAAATTGCTGCTACAGATGTAAAAATCTCTCAAGAGAAGACTAATGGGTAACAACTTACCGATCTGTATGTCTGTGCCTTTAGAACATTCAGATCAATAAAATTTTCTTCATTGTCCGACTCTTCTTCCTTAAGGAAAGTTGCAAAGAAAGACTTCAGTAAGTATTGCACAATCTTTCTCCATAATTTTATTTTGCATGAGCACAGGACTAGGACTATTAATTTCCAAATTTCTGACAGAGTTTATGATAATGGAGCTTGTAATTACTTAAAATCTTATGAGGAGACACAATATTTGCGACAAGCTGAAAGATGGAAGCTACCCCACATTTCCCTCAGGGTGCCACAGAATTTAAAAACTAAACCAACCAACCGAAAAAATACCCCAAACCCTAAGCCCTTTCACATCAAAGGGACCATTATCAATAGTTGTATGGTAACTGTAATTTCTTATGTGTTTTCTAAAGCTTTGCATTAAAAAATAAAACCAAAAACACATCACAGCCAGACCTGAACACAGTTTTCAAGATGTTATCTGCACTACAGATTTGGAGCTACAGAATGATGCCACATTTTAAAAGTGTGCAGAATGATACAATTCAAATTGAGGCAATCGATTTGTTTTCTTGCCCATGACACTACACACTGGGCTGACTGTTTTACAGAATTATCTATTATAGTCTCAAAAGTGCATTCCTCAGTGATCATGATCAGCTCAAAGCCCATCACTGCGTAAGTCAAAGATGCTTTTGCTGTGTGTTACCCTGCATTTACCTATACTGAATTTCACCTGCCATTTTATCACCCATACACTTCACCCTT
>WEKW01030042.1:378-34234 GCA_013389905.1 Sula dactylatra
TTGAATAACTTCAGGGTGGTAAGGAACAGCGAAGTGATAGCATGTTTCACTGTCTCAATGGTATTTGTGTACAGTCCTAAATAAAGCAAAAATTGGTAAGTTTCATAACACTACCAAGGTGGTTGAATTAAGAGAGGTAAGAGGAAGTGTAGCGAACTTAAAAGCTTTTTCAGAAATCTAAAGTAGTGGAGGAGAAGCTTTCAGTGATTTTGAGGTTTATAAGGCTTCAGAAACTAATAGAAAGCTAGCAGCAAAAAAATCTATAATGCTTTGTCTGTTGGCTGCCTTCCCCCTTCTAGCAACAGTTTTGTGGTACCTTGTAAGACATCATTAAGAAGGCAATGTCTTGCAAATACACATTGAAATTGCATGTTCTGTGAATTGCTATCTGGAGTCTTATTTTTATCTCATATTCCCTTATTGTCTGGGTCAGAGTGGCATGAAGCTTTCTGACCATAATGGCCTACTGTGAATGTGTATATAGAAGGTAGAATGCCTATTTCCTCCTTTTGGTGCCCAGTGGGGAGTGGCAAGTCTCTCAAGGAAAACAATTTAGAGTTTCCTTCCAGTGTCTGTCTTGCAGAATGGAAATATCTGCCTTGGTAATGGCAAAAAAAAGCCCCCGAACTTGATATCCTTAAGAGCATTCTGCAAGGCAGGGGTTGAAGTCTCTTTAGTGGAACTTATTAACTCTGGGGCCCATGAAGAGGACCTTACTGAGATTAGACAATAATATTGTGAAGCCTAAGAATAGCAGAAATGCACAGACTTCTAAATACATTCTTTTCTGTGGCTTTAGAACCAAAAAAAAAATTGTTACAGCTTGTTACACTATTAACGTTTTCTAAGGAACTCTGGGAAGCTGTAATGGTTAAATGTTTGCAGTACCTTCTGGAAAATTAGGGAGATATGAGAGGAGTTTCATGAGTAAAGAAAGAGATAGTGCAGACGTTTTGATTGGATAGGGAGAAAAAAGTAGAAAGGAAACTGAAAGGCTGCTGATGGATTGAATAATATAGTAGCAACTGCTGGCTAGGTGGGTTTGTCTAAAGTGGAAGCTCTGAGGAATATAGAGAAGACCCAAATAAAGTGGTTTTGTTGTGTACTTTTCCACCCCAGATACCACTGTGAAATCACCTTTATGAGGTGTATTGTATTTGGAAGGCTGCCTATTGAAGAAAAAGAGAGAGACTTGCTTTTGGTTTTATAAAATAGAAGTCTAGGCTTTCTAAAATTGGTAAGGTTTTTCTTGAAAAGCTTCCAGCATCTGAAAAGGTAGTCTTCCAAATTTTAAACTTTATAATCAAATTGGAACATTCATGAATAATTGGGCCTGTTTGGACTGGTTTCCCTGAGACTCTCTAGGTTGTTGGGAGGCAGAGTTATGGAAAGATTGAACTGGGATTTTAACTGTCCTTATTTTGCTCTCAGCAAAGTCTCTAGCATTAATAATCCACTTTCTGATGATGGTTACACCTACTGTGTTAATAGACTCTGGCTTGATTCTTATAACACGCATAACTAAGCTTTAAATTCTTTACAAAAAATAATAATATCACTTTAACCTTAAAAATGAAATAAAATCTGCTGCCTCGTCACAGAATTATCATAGAATCACAGAGTATCTCAAGTTGGAAGGGACCCATAAAGATCATCGAGTCCAACTCCCTTTTTCTTGCAGGACTACCTGAAACTAAACCATATGACTAAGAGCATCATCCAGACAGTTCTTGAACTCTGACAGACTTGGTGCCCTGACCACTTCCCTGGGGAGCCTGTTCCAGTGACCGATCACCATCTTAGTGAAGTATCTTTTCCTAACGTCCAATCTGAACTTCCCCTGACGCAGCTTTATTCCAACTGTGTAGGTTGGAAAGAACCTGTTGAGATCATCTAGTCTAATTACACTGCTCTTCAAGCATGGCCTCTTACAGCAGGTTGCCTAGGACTGTGTCCTGTCAGATTTTGAATATCGCCGAGGATGGAGCCTTTCAGGGCAACTTCTTCCAGTGTTTGCTCACTCTCAGAGTATAATTGTTTGTGTTCAGATTGAATTTTGTGTGTTTTTAATTTGTGCCCATTGCCTCTTGTCCTGTCACTGGATGTCACTGAGAAGAGTATCTCAGTTTTCTTAATTCCCTCCTATCAGATATTTGTACATGTTGATAAGGTTTTCCCCAAAACCTTCTGTTATCCAGGCTGAACAGTCTCAACTCTTTCAGCCTCTTCTTATGTGAGAGATGCTACAGTTTCTTCTTCATCTTGGTGATTCTTCACTAGACTCTCTCCAGTAGTTCCATAGCTTTCTTGTACTGAGGAGCCCATCTCTGGACACAGTACAGTGTGTGGCCTCAGCAGTGCTGAATAGAAGGGAAGAATCACCTCTTTCGACCTGTTGGCAGTGCTTTGCCTGATGTAGCTCAGGAGGCTGTTGGCATTCTTTTCGGTAAGGGTGCATTGTTGGCTCATGATCAGCTTGTATACTACGACATCAGGATCCTTCTTGGCAAAGCTGCTTTCCAGCTGGTTGTCCCCCAGTGTGTACTGATACCTGGGATTACTCCTCCCAAGGTTCAAGACTTGGATTTCCCGTTGTTGAACGTCATGAATCATAGAATCACAGAATGGTTTAGGTTGGAAGGGACCTTTAGAGGTCATCTAGTCCAAAACCCCTTGCAGTGAGGAGGGACATCTTCAACTAGATCAGGTTGCTCAGAGCCACATCCGACCTGACCTTGAATGTTTCTAGGGATGGGGCCTCCACAACCTCTCTGGGCAACCTGTTCCAGTGTTTCATCACCCTCATTGTAAAAAATTTTTTCCTTATATCCAGTCTAAATCTACCCTCCTTTAGTTTAAAACCATTACCCCTTGTCCTGTCACAACAGGCCTTGCTGAAGAGATTGCCCCCATCCTTCCTATAGTCTCCATTAAGTACTGGAAGGCCACAATAAGGTCTCTCCACAGCCTTCTCTTCTCCAGGCTGAACAACCCCAACTCTCTCAGCCTGTCCTCGTAGGAGAGGTGCTCCAGCCCTCGGATCATTTTTGTGGCCCTCCTCTGGACCCACTCCAACAGTTCCATGTCCTTGTGTTGAGGGCTCCAGAGTTGGATGCAGTACTGCAGGTGGGGTCTCACGAGTGTGGAGCAGAGGGGCAGAATCACCTCCCTCAACCTGCTGGCATGAAGTTCCTCTCTGCCCAGTTCTCCAGCCTGTCACGGTCCTTTTGAATGTATCAGCCACTCTTCCCAGTTTAGTATCATCTGCATACTTTTGAGGAGGTGTTCTGTCCCATTTTCCAGGTCATTGATGAAGATTAATGGTCTCCTGGCTCTTCACCCAGTTTTCAATCTACATTACTGTCTACTTATCTAACCTGTGCTTTGTCAGCTTGTCGATGGTGATGTTATGGGAGACATGGTCAAAGACTTTAGTAAAACTGAGGTAAACAACATCCACTGCTATCCTTTCTTCCACTAGTATCCTCGTTGTAGAGGACTATCAGTTTGGTTAAGCATGATTTCCCCTTTGTAAATCCATGCTGACTGATCCCAATCACCTTGTTCTCATTCATGTGTTTGGAAATGCTTTACAGGAGGATATTCCCCACCACCTTCCCAGGGAATGAGGTGAGGTTGACCAGCCTATAGCTCCCCAAATCTTCCTTCTTACCCTTCTTGAAGATGGGATTGATACTTGTGCTCTTCCAGTCATTGGGAACCTCTCCCAGTCATCATGACTCTTCAAAGATAATTGAGAGTGACTTTACAGTGATATCAGTGAGATTCCTTAGCATTTGTGGGTCCTTCCTGCAGGCCCCATGGACTTATGTATATCTGGTTTAAGTGCTCCTTAACCTGGTCCTCCTCCACTGAGCGTGATCTTCCTTGCTCTAGACCTTCCCTCTGGTTTCAGTGGTCTGGGGTTCCTGAAGGTCAGTCTTATCAGTAAAGACTGAGGCAAAGAAGGCATTGAGTACGTCAGCCTCTTCTGTGTGATTTGTCACGGGGTCCCCTGCCCTATTCAGCAGTGGGGCTGTTTTCTCCCTGCTCTCCCTTTTGCTGTTTATGTACTTGTAGAATGCTCTCCTGTTGCCCTTCGCATCCCTTGCAAGCTTCAACTTTGGGGTCAGCCTTGTTTTTTCTAACCTCATCTCTGCACAAAGAGCTCTGTGCTTTTCTTGGGTCATCTGTCCTGCTTCCATCTCTTCTATGCTTTGTTTGTATGTCTGAGTTTAGTCAGGAGCTCTCTGCTCATCCATCCAGGCCTCATGAATAGGAAGGGATGATTTGCAGTGCTTTATTTTACTTAAAATTCAGAAGGCAGCAGTGAAAGGGCTTTGTATTTTATTAGGTAGCATGCCATTGTCAATTTTGTTCTCATTCATTCTTAACACGTTGCTAGAAATGACTACTTTTAATTTTGGACAGAACGCTTGTACAAATAGAACTTACAAAATAGAAGAAAATGGCACTTCCTGCTTCAAAGGGAGAGAAAGGGCTAAAAAGAAATGCTTTAGGAATTGTATTTAAATGTAATCATTTGAAAATATATTTTTTTTTAATCCCATGGGGAAAAAGAAGTTCTCCAAAGAATGTGGTAAATAAGTGCTCAGTACTTAGATATGATGTATGAGAGAGTCTTGGCTTGATTATGGAGTCTGCCTACTGAATCTCCTAGATATAACATGTCACTGATACTAAATTACACTGAATCATGTTATCACCTGGGTTTATCTGTTAATTTTTGTAATATGCATTAAGTGCTTTCTCAGATAATTTCTAGAATGAGTTACTACACCAGAGCTATGATTTCCATCTCAGCATTGATTTTTTGAGGGTTTTTTGGGGTGGGATTTTGCTTGGTTGGTTGGGGTTTTTTGTTTGGTTTGGTTTGGATTTTTGTTTTGTTTTTGTGGTTTGTTTTTTTTTATTGTTTCCTGGTGGGAGTTCTTGTGTTTGCATACTATATAGAATTGTGAAAATCCGAAGGTCTTAAGTGCACGAGGGCTAACCTGACCTGAGGTGCAGAAGCACTCCCTGGCTCACTCTGTGATCTTGGGACGCCTGTTGCTCAGGGCAGAGGCCTGACCAGAGTGTGCCCTGGTTCTTTCCAGTTCCGTGCTGTTAGATTGCTGGTGGCATGAACTCAGGCATTGTGTCATGTAAGAAGCAGTATTTCCATTTTAAGAACGTAGTGCAAGGCTTCTGGATCCCAGATGTACTTAATCAAGGACAGAACAGTACTTAAGTTACTTGTGATATGGGTGGGGAGACTTGGAGTCCTAACAGTCAGCATGCTGCATAGGAAGCCTTCTGACCTAGCCAGTAGCTGGGATGCTGAAGGAAGGAGCCTCTTAAATTCTTCCTTTCTTGCGTGCTGAACATGTGTGCGTCAGATACTGATTCACAGACCCAAACCATCATCTTAAGTTAAGGTACTTTCTGGAGAATAATTTGAACATTTTCTTCCATTTTAATGTGCAGTTGAGGAATGAGGAGGTTAAATACTTCCTTGAGCAAGGTAAGGGCTGACCTGAATGCGTTTTTTCCTTCTCTTGAATATCTGTGGCCACAGTGTGCTACAGCTTTATTAGATGCAGTGGATTGTATTATTTCCTTTGTATCTGATTCTACCCCTTCACAATCCTTCCACAACTTTACAACCACCTGGAATAACTTAGAGCCCATCTGTTATGACACTGTCTTGGAAATGTGGATTCAAATCGTTGGGTTTGGCAGTGGGCTCATTCAGAGTGTATTCTGGATGAGTTTAATGGTTAGATGATTGAGCTTCTCAGCTTTACCAAGGTGGCACTGGTAAAGTAAGTAAAAGTACTTACTTTTCTTAAGAAAAGAAACTTTAGGTACCAAAATGTTTTAATAGAAAAGGCTAATTTTTTGGATACCCATGTACATAAGTGATTGTTTTGAGGATTGCTATTGTGAAATTAAACATAGAAAAGTCTGTTTAGTCTCTTTTTGCATTGCGCAAGTCCTTATGTGACCAAACACTTTGGATTCCCATATGAACTGTTAGATAAGCAAAGAGAAAATATATCAGAAATATCTGTATGCTAGAAATTGTCAGTGTGAAAAGGAGACAGAAAACCTGATTATTGATGAAAAATTATTGTGGTAAAGTACCACCTTTTTCATTCTCTCCTAGAAATATTTTACTATTAAGACCAGAGCATATATTTAATGCTATATTACTTGTATTGTGTGGGCAAAATGGATGTGCAGTATAAATTGTTTACATTGTTTTTCTTTAATATAGACTTGAATGGCATAAAATGGAAAACAGTGTACAGAATGATTGACTTCCCTGTTTCCCAAATAGGGCAATGATCTCAGCTTAAAGCCGTGGTTGATGATGTTCTCCCTATAAAGAAAATAAATAATGCAAAATTCTTAGAACAAACTTGGTCACTGGGACATTTTAAAATTGTGTATGTGAAGTGATTCCAGATTCCTACTTGGAAAACATGAATTCTTAATATTCAGAACATGTTTTCATAACCTGTTATGAGGAAAATAGTACCTGAAATGCTGGATTTTATTAGTTAATCTTTGTCAATATTGTATCTGAAGACATCATGAAATGCTCAGTTTCAGTTAGAAAATGGTTTTGGATCTTATGAAATCATTGCTATCTTTACCCTGTATGGCATTTCCTGGAAAAAGAGTCACCAGAAGCCAAGCTAGCAAATAGGAACTCAGGAGTCCTTAGATGTTTGGAAGCACTTGCCCCAGAGATAATGGTCTTTTTCTCTTTAGCTTTCTAAACAAGTAATGGATATTGGAACAAAACTTCCAGCTTTTAATGGTTGATAAGTGGAAGTTTGAACTGCTTTTAAGGATAGGCACTGCATTCTCTCTGTTATGTCAGCCTATTGCCCCTTGAATATAACAACTGAGGAATGGAGTCATCAAAAGCCTAACTGTCATTTGTGTCAATTGGATTTTGACTATGAACATTTTTCCCCTCTGAATTAAGCTGTGGAACACTTTCTGCCAGTTGCCATTTTTTCTGAAGCAGACATGATTAATGTAACTAGGGTTTCAATTTAAAAATACATTTTTTCTGAAACTCCATGTGCCCATAACGTGAAATGCATGGATGTCTAATGCCTGGGACCACTTCAATGCAAAAGGGAGTAATTCTGATCAAAGATGGTGCACTTGCTATTATTTCAAACTATTTACTGCCTGAAGCCCACTGGTTCAAAGAAGCTTCTTCTAGGTGTTTACAAGGATGTTTTGAGATTTTATGTATAACTTTTTCTCTGGAAGAATTCAACATTTCCCTGACTATGCATGATGTTGTCAGTAGGTTTTGCTGGGGGATTACATTAGAGCCAGACCTGGACTAACACTAAGTGCTTTTGAAAAAGATTGACCTTCCTCTTTTTTATACTTTACATTTATAACTTCTCTCATGAGTATAAAGTGCATATTACTCGTAATTTTGGAAGACTAGATTATATGAATGCCTACACTTCATGTTTTACCACGCTTGGCCGTATAAAATTCTTTTAAACTGCTGCTGTTAAGTTCAAGTTAGCATTTGATGCTTTCATTAACGCTATATAAAGAATAACCAGTCCCCAGACAATTGTTGTGAGCTGTATTTGCCAGTACAGACCTGAAATAGGATAAACATTTTCAGAATAGAAACAGTGGTTAGTTGGAATGGTATACCTTTAAGTTGATGTCTTTCATTGTTTCAGTGAAAGAAAGGGGTATGCTGAAACATATTCAGCTGCCCTACTTCCTCTGTCAGTAGCTGCCATCATTCAGCCTGTAAGCAGTTTGCAAGACCATGCATATGCAAGACTTGCATATGTAGACCATATAGCATGGAGATTGGACTTCAGGGTCATGCAGGAGAGGTAGCTCTTTGGGAACTTTTTTTGGATGCGCTTCCAGCTACTGGTAAGACTGATGACATGGTACAGACTGAGTGATGTAACAGCATGGGTGACTGGCAACTTAGGCCTCAAGCAGCTTCTTTCTTAACACAGTTAAGAATTGTGTGTAAGAATCCTTTTCATTTAACATCTGATTATTACATCAAAACGTGCACATATTTGTGGGAAAATAACTGATGCGGATACTTAATACATTTGAGTATATAGGTTGTTGTAGTAGAGTAATCTCCAGGCTGGTGATGCAGAGCGTTCAGAAAACAACTGAAGCAAATTTCTGCTGAAGACCCCAAAGTTTTCATGTCTAAAATGTCACTGAAGTTCCATTCCAGGTGGCACTTCATTAGTCACTCTTCATTTTCTGTCCACCATATACTTATGCCAGCTGTTTCTGTTTGCTGCTGTAATTTATATCACATTTTCTCTCCATACGGTTGTTTACATGAGCCCAGTGGAAATCAAATGTCAGCTCCACTCTTACTTCCAACTTTTTTCTGTAATATCATCTGAAAAGCAAATTTTACAACTAAATGAGCTTTTTTGAGTCTGTGCCACTATAATTAAGCAGCTTTCTTCAAAGTAGCTTTGTGAAGTTTTTCCTCACAAATGTTTCCATTAGTTTTCTATTGTCAGAGGCTAAACTAACTTTAAAGTCACCGTTTTTCAGAATGCTAATGTTCTTTAAAATTGAGTGCTGCCATTTATTTTTCTGTAGAAATGTAGTTTTAGCTTCTGTAAATTAGTCAAAATGTATCCCAAACCCACCTGTTTCTATTATTTTCTCCATATCTTATTCTGTATATGATGCAGTTTTTTTTTACTTAAACTCTTCCGTTGTAGTAATATATAAATAAGCACCATCACGATGAATGCTGTTTTTAATTTTAAGACACAGATTGTTATTCTTAATTTGATTATTGTTGTTAGTGGCTTATTAATAAAAGAGTACACCTCCTGAAAGGTCCAGCTTTCTGCTTTATTTTTTTTCTTCCTATGCTCTAATCATTACTATGTATTTAGTTTTAGAAAATATTTTTGGTACTGGGATGAATTACAATCTTTTGAAGATTCTTATGACTATACTGCAAGGGAATTAGAGCAGGCAAAATGTGAGACATTTTTAACTGTAGAAAAGTAATCTCTCATCCATGAAGATAATTTTATTGCCATAGATTAGCAAACCTAGTAATGATGGAAAATACTATATTCTTTCTCATGAATCAGATTTTTCTCCTTGATCATGAAATGTTGGATTTACTGATTTCCCAATTTTTGTGTCGTATTATTAGACATTCTTAAATTGTTTGTTGGTGTTATGTATGTTAAACTATTATATATTATATAATACATCTGCTTTTCCTCTAATTATTCCACTCATTAGCATTATACATAAAGTTTAGACACGTGTTGAAGAAATTTGAAGAGCTATCTTTAACAGAGCTTGATATCAAAAGCATTTGTTTTGATTCCTTTTTTAACTATGTAATGACAAGTTGACAGCCGGCTGAACATGAGCCAGCAGTGTGGT
The DNA here is from genome assembly GCA_013389905.1 of Sula dactylatra. Lineage (NCBI taxonomy): Eukaryota > Metazoa > Chordata > Aves > Suliformes > Sulidae > Sula > Sula dactylatra. The sequence goes on from WEKW01030042.1 coordinate 9,838, forward strand.
CAGGTGGCCAAGAGGGCTAAAGGCATCCTGCCTTGTATCAGGAATAGTGTGGCCAGCAGGAGTAGGGCAGTGATCGTGCCCCTGTACTCGGCACTGGTGAGGCCGCACCTCGAATCCTGTGTTCAGTTTTGGGCCCCTCAGTATACGAAAGACATTGAGGTGCTGGAGCGTGTCCAGAGAAGGGCAACAAAGGTGGTGCAGGGTCTGGAGAGCAGGTCTTATGAGGAGCGGCTGAGGGAACTGGGGTTTGTTTAGCTTGGAGAAGAGGAGGCCGAGGGGAGACCTTATTGCTCTCTACAACTACCTGAAAGGAGGTTGTAGTGAGGTGGGGGTTGGTCTCTTCTCCCAAGTCACTAGTGATAGGACGAGAGGAAATGGCCTCAGGCTGTGCCAGGGGAGGTTTAGATTGGATATTAGGAAAAATTTCTTCACTGAAAGAGTGGTCAGGGATTGGAACAGGCTGCCCAGAGTGGTGGTTGTGTCACCATCCCTGGAGGTATTCAAAAAATGTGTAGACGTGGCACTTCAGGACATGGTTTAGGAGGCGTGGTTTAGGTGTTGATTGACAGTTGGACTTGATGATTTTAGAGGTCTTTTCCAACCTTAATGATTCTATGATTCTAAGTTTTCCTTGTGATTCATAATCATAAAAGTAGTCTTCATAGTAATGAATTTTGATTGTCTGGATGTGTACATATGGCTATATGACTGAAATATTCTGTTATTTGTAAATTTTCCTCTCATTTTTAAGTAACTCATATTAGTTTGGGGTTCCCGTCCTGTCTTTTTTCATGATTTTAAATTCTATTAATCTGTTTTGGCTCTGAAGTGAGCTTGGCTAACCTCTAAAGCTGAGTTATGGTTCTGACAGTTGAAGATACTAAGGCACACTCATGTCTTAGACTTTGCAGTCTTAAATATAAATTTAAAATTTCCATGTTATTTCATGTCTCCCCTAGTTTTCCTGCTCTTGAATGTATATTTTTAAAGTGAGTTCATTTTGTTTGGTATGATTCTGTTGGCTTTAGTCAGGGTTTGGATTTTCACCCTGAATCTGTGAATACGTTTTTTATTTTTCCTTACAGTAGTCAAATAAAAGTGAACGTAGTGCAGGTTTTCCCATTACAGTCAACGTTTGCACTATTTCTGTAGGTAAGTGGATGAAAAAAAGTTCGAGTTTAGTAGGTTCTAGCACATCTACTAGATAATAACTGTACTTTCTCAATATAAAAGGATATTTAAATATCTTTAAGATGGTCTAATTTTTTTTATTGTGTTTTGTTTTAGGTTTCCCAGGCTGGAGACTTGCTTATTGAAGTTTATGTGGAACGAAAGGAGCCAGACTGTAGTATTATAATCAGGGTGAGTGTCTAGAAGTGACCTTCCTCCTGATTTTAATTTCTGCCAGTCACTGTCTGCTTTCCTTGAGCGCTAAGAAACCAAAGCTTGTTATTTACTATAATTGAGATTTTTCAGTCTTGTATATGATAGCATATTTTAAACACACTCATGTCCATGTAGTAGTGCTCTGTTGTTTGGATGCTGAGGAAAACAAACATTTCAACAATGATAAAGGACAGATATTAAGAAGGAAGTAGAAAATTTAGGGCAATGCATTTTTTTTTTAAATGTTATACCTCTGTTTCTGTTTCCTTTTTGTTCTGTTCAGCATATGACTCTCAAACACCTTACATATAAGTGCCATGTGGTGTACCTAGACACACACATACATATATGCATATAAGACATGCTTTTTTAAATAGGAATAAAAATAGGAATATGCATAGCTAAGATAAAAAAGTGGTACTTGTGTAATATTTACCTTCCCATACCCAAGAAAACATATCAAGGCTTTCCTCCCCTCCCCCCACCCCCAAAGTTTCAAGGGAAGAGAAAAGAAATTTCAATGTACCAAGTTATCAGTCAGCTAAAAATTATAACTTTGGTTTCATGGAACAAAATAAGGAAAGCATGCTGGAGTCTGATAAATAAATAATTTATGCATTTCCAATTCAGTATATCTGCTTTTTTTTTGTTTTGTTTTTAAAGTCAATTGCAGGGAGGAAGATTTCTGAAAAAATAAATCAGAAATCAGGAATTGTAATATATTATGCACTGACTCAATTTATATTACAGGTATCACCTTTGATGGAAGCAGAAGAATTAACTAACGATGTTTTAGCAATCAAAAACATTATTCCCAACAAAGATGATATCTGGGCTGCTTTTGAAGTACTTGAAAATGGAGAACTAGGTTAGTGACACTTAAATTTGTCCATGTTCCTCAAATTTTATTTTATTTTTTATTTCTTATTTTTCAATACTTAACATAATCAAAAGCTTAGTTAAAGAGTTACTAAAAAGTTCATAGAAACAAAACAAAAATTAGCCTTCATGCAACTGTTTTACATTTGGTTACTGAGACATCTTGATGATTTCTTTCCACACTTCGCCAGAAATAATGTGATAAATTGTTTTAAAATGCTTATAAATTGGGGGCTGACAAAATATTCTTGATATTACTCTGATTCACAGTTCATTAGTCATCAGCTGTAGAAAAGTAGGTCTTAAAATAAGTCTCAGAAGAAAGTTGCTTTCATTAGAATGTCAGCAGTTGATTTTATAAGGAATAATGTTTTTCAGAAAATGAAATGAGAAAATACTTGTCATAATTAGGGGAAAGGATCTTTTTCATTATTTAGTCAATTATTTTGTGTGTAGATGATAAATGAGGCATAAAGTTGTGTAATTCTCTGTTTATAGCAAGTGGCATTATGGTGTATCTAAGAGAATCTTGAAACATTTGTTTTAAATATGGTTCTGCTGCCAACAGGAGCAAATGTCACACGGTCACAATATTCATGAACTGTTAAGAGGTTTTAACATTGGGAATGCTTTATGCATGCTGGAGCTTGCACTTTATTATTAAAGATACTTCACATAAAGTAATAGAGGTTTTTTTTATTATTAAAACAATGTATTTCAATGAATACTCACTAATGTAATCTGATTTTTGAAGAATACATGGGGACAAATATGCATTTTCAGTAAAAAGGAACATCTATTTGCACTTCATAGTAAGTTGCTGCTCTTATTATTTTCATGTTACAGGAGTGGACTGTGGACTAGTTTATTTCTGTAGTGAAGATACCTATTTTCAAGTTACGAAAAAAAAAACCTATGGAAAAAATGTTGAAAACTAAGATTACTAAATGTTCCAAGATTGCTTGAATAGTTTTGTTGTACTTGATTTTCAGATATGCTTACAATAACCTCTTTAGATTTACTAGTATTCCTGATATACTCTTGTCTTGACCATGGCAGTATCAATAACGAGAATGGAATTGCATTCTCCCTTTTGACTTAAAGTAAATGATCCTGATCCCTCTTTGCATCTTGCAGTTTGATGCTGTGTAGAGTTATAACATAGAGTTCATTTCCAGATTCACAGATGCAAGTGTCAACTCACAAAGAATGCTAGCATCTGTTACCTTTAGAAGAGTCCTGATAACTCCTACAATCGCCCTAGAAATCCTATTTCTTTTGACTGAGTTAGTCAACATCTAAGCCCCACACAGCCACTCGCTCACTTCCCCCACCCCTGTGGGATGGGGGAGAGAATCGGAAGGGCCAAAGTAAGAAAACTCATGGGTTGAGATAAGAACAGTTTAATAATTAAAATAAAACAGTAATAATAATAATAATAATAATAATAATAATGAAAAGGAAAATAACGAGGCGGGGGGGAGAGGGAAGGAGAGAGAGAGAGGTAGAACCTCATGAGAAAGAAGGAAAAAACCGAAAAAGTGCTGCAACCGCTCACTATCTGATGACTGCCTCTGCCGCTCCCCGAGCCACGATTGCTGCTTCCCCCGACCGACTCCCCCCAGTTAATATACTGGACATGATGTCACATGATGTGGTATATCCCTTTGGCCAATTCGGATCAGCTCTCTTGGCTGTGCCCCCTCCCCTCCTGGCTTCTAGTGCTCCTGGCAGAGCATGGGAAGATGGAAAAGTCCTTGACTAGTGTAAGCACTACTTAGCAACAACTAAAACATCAGTGTGTTATCAACATTATTTTCATACTAAGTTCAAAACACAGCACTATTCCAGCTGCAGTGAAGAAAATTAACTAAAACCATGACATTGAGTAATGGAAAAATTTGAGGAAGGGATTTTATTTTCTTAAACTTGATATATAACTCTTACAGGCAAATGAAAACTAAACTATGTATGGCCAAGGGAACATGAAAGTAAATACGAAAGAGCCACCCTACATCCCCTCCTGGAGGTATTTGGGTGCAACAACTAGTATTTTAGTGTGGGCTAGAAATGTCTGAGATAATCAGTATGGAAGATAGGCAAAATTAAGCTTAGAGTGACACACTACAAGCCTTATATAGGACGTAAATATTGCCAAGATATTAGCGTGTATCCCATTGAAACAAGAGTTTACAACACAAAGTAGAAGTGGCATACCAGTGTATTAAAACCAAAACAAACAAGCAAAAAGCAAACTAAATAAAATCCTAATGCAGCATCTGGCTCCAATCAGTAGAGACTGTGTTGATGAAAAGTGTGCTTCGTGGACCCCTTTCTGGAATAATCTGTGCATCAGAAAAGGTGAACTGAATTAATAATGTTGAAAAATAAAAATAATGTGCGTAGTAAGGAACGCTTAATCAGGAAGACTCCTGTGGTACTATGGCTGAATCTAGCAGATTTTCAAAAGGCTGAAACACAGAGGAAATAACAGAGGAAAAATAGTCCTGTGCAGTATTTGGTCCAGCTGTGACATTAAAGAACTGAAAATCTATTTGAGTCTTTGCTGCTGCAAGTTGATCTTACTAGCATCATTTAACAAACACCATTGAACATTACGTAATCTAAGGCATTTACAAATAAGTGGAGATTCTGACATATCATGACAGAAACAAGGTTTGCATATTTGTTTCAAACGTCCATCACAGTGTCTTTCTGACAGAAATGAATTTTCTGCTTGTATTCCTGTCATGGCCTGGTACCTGTCCAGTGCATGGTGGCATTCAGTTTGTTACACTCAATCCTGAAATGTTATAGGAGTTATTTTACTTTTTAAGATATTCTGCCCTGAAAATGAACCCTGAGTAGTCAAGAAAATTAGAATCTTACATTTTCTAAAAAGTAATTTTCTTCTGATAGTTAGTGTTATTTAAGGTGAAAATGACTGGGTTTGGATATTTACCAGCATATGATGACCTAAGTAAAAGGGTAATTGGACGTATGTGCTGACTGCTTGCTGTTCAAAATACTAAAATTGCAGTATTAAAAATCAACTAAATTATTTGCGTAGAGAAAAGTTGAGATAATTGATAATTTTATCTAACCTAATGCAGAATGTTCAATACCATATGCTTTTAGAAAATAGGGTGTATAACTCTTTTAGTAATTTGTGCTTGATGGATAGTTCGTAGATGAGGTGTGTTGCCAGTAAAATATCTAATGCATTTCAGCGTAGTGATTTATGTACCGTGTAATCCATGATGACAGATGGTCTTAAATGTAACTATAAATAAAACAGTAGGTGTTTACTCTGGGAGTGCTGCTGTTCTAGGAAGATGTGGTGATTTGCCAGTGTTTCCTCCCTTAGATTTGTAAAGTTCTTCTCCTTGAAATGGATTTTTCTGTCTTGTACAAAGGCAACAAGTTGCTTAATCTTTATAAATCAGCGTCCATAGTTCCCAAAAGTTGAAAAGAATCTATAAAAGTTTGACCATTTAAAACAAAAGGGCCAGAGGAAATGGTGTTATAAAGTAGGGATTGAGCTGCTGTCTACAGAATGGTATATTTGTTAGGCTACTACTTTGTTGCCATGTTTGAATAATAAAATCTTTATATAAGTGGTATAACAAGTCTATAGGTAAGGTATTTTTTTCTGTCACTTAAATGTGTTATTTGTGGCTGCTGCTTTCTGGAGTTCTGGTGTTCAGGTGTTCAGGAAAATATGTTCTGCTAGAGCGTAGTGCTGGACAGTCCCAAAGCAGCTGTTGACATTTAATATTCATCTACCCTAGCAGAAATGAAAAATGAGATTATGGCAGCATACTTTTCCCCTCAGTACTCAAGAGACACAGGGCTAAACTGCCTGACCCAACGTGACAATGTCACACAGGTGTGACTTTCCAGAAGCTGCACCCAGCTATTCTCAAGGCCTGACCTGCATAAATTGGTATGCAAATGAGAGCTCAGAACTTCTGGAAAAATCTCTCTTTCGAGATAAAATGACACTTGGATCCACTGCTCTGAGTTGTAGCCCACAAAGGTGTCGTTAATGTTTTTGTGCTTTCATGAATCTATGCCTATCTATAGTGCATAGATACACTGCTATGTATGCTCTCTACTATAGTAGGTACTTATTGCTGAGCAGGTGAAAGCCTTTGGGGGGTGTGGGGGTGTGGAGGAAGGATTAATAGAGAGTGGAACTCTACAGTCTTCCTCCATCCCCATCAGCGTCACCTTGTGTGATACCTCAGGCTGTGTTGCAGTACGTCACACTTGGATTTCTGCTGGATCTGGTAATGCAGTTTTATGGACTATTTGCAAGGTCTTCCCCACTTTAATTTGGTATGTGAACTGGGGTTCGTATCACTGCAGTTTTTCAATCCTGTGGAAGGGTCTCAGGGTTTCTCTTTTAGGGTGGATGAATCCTATCTATCAAGAAATGTATGTTTGAGCAACTGAAGTGTTGAAGTGCATGCATACTGTCTAGTCATGCCTTCATCTATTGGTATTTTAATCTTGCTGTATTCTTTGTATGAGGCTGGAATGTAAAAGTGCAAGTCTGGAAATTCCCCAACCACAGCAACAGGGAGAAGACCTAGTAAGACCTCATACTTTTCCCTGCTAGTAAAAGGAATGTAATGAAACCAAGATTCTGCCTCAGTCTGCTTTGATCATTAACAGATCAAATATGATCTATGCAAATATTATTTTTTTTACTGTGGCTGCTCCAAATCCTTTTGGTTTTGATTGCAGAGGGTTGGTAGCTATGATGATTCATTTCTGTATCGAGCCTAGGCCTGTGAGGCCCAGTATAGTTGCAGGTCTCAGTTCTGTTTGATCATATTTAGGTGTGTCCTGTGATAGTTCCTAACTTTCGTATTTAGTTTGAAGGCAGTGTTTTAGTGTCTTTACATGAGAAAATGTTCATAACTAAATACAAAAGTATTACTGAACGTTTGACTATTGCTTGTTTAATTTGATATTTGTTACTTGTGCAGACCCTGCCAGCAAAGGTGTTGCTGCAGAAAGTCAGTGAATTGCCTAATTGTCTTATTTTGAAAGCAGTGTTTTTCTTCTATAGCTCAAAGTGAATGAGACAGTGTTGTGTATAGGCACATGTAACTTCTAAGGGCCACCAATCTTAGTTGGTTTGTTGTTGGTTTTCTTTTTTCTAATTTCAACATTTCTTCCCCCCCCGCCCCCGGCATTTTTCAGAACGTCCTCTGCATTATACAGAGAATGTACTAGAACAAGTTCTTCACTGGAGTTCACTGCCAGAGCCTGGCACTGCATATCTGATAATAAAGAGATTTCTAACAGCTGACATGATAAAACTCTACAGTGGTATGTATCTTTTTGTAAAACTTTCTTGTGGGGACATGAGGATGGCAATTCTTTTATAGCTGTTTCCCTGGGGCAAAGTGTCCCAGAACATCTGAATTACTTATACTTTATAAAAGTTACTGATGTACTGAGGGTTGTGCTGACTTCATTTTAAAACAAAGAAAATATGTATATTCTTGTTTCTACAAAATATAAGCTCTCCCATTTGATCATAAAAGTGTACAGAAACTCTGCATTTATTTCACGGTTTGTGAACTTTTGCTGTGGAGCTTGAGACTGCTGTCTTATCCATAGTGCAGTTCTGCACAGTCCGTAAACATATATAATACAGTATACTCTCTCTCTGTGGAATATATATACATATATCTTGTATATATGATGATTATGTTATATATAAAACATAATTTATATATAGTTATGTAAGTATGTTAGATAATAATAATAATTTCCCTTATATAATCCAATGCCTCCAAACTACAAAGCTAATTTGAATGACATACTTAAGCAACTGAATGACTTAGAGAGTATGTGGCCTTTAATAAGGATAAGGAATTTAGATCTGACACTAGAAAGGAAATATAACTGAAATATATAGTGAAGAAATATGATTTACAAGCTGCCCCAGTCCTATTTTATTTTTTTACATAATACCTGGATTTAAATCACTTGTAGAATAATATGTAGTGTTCACTTCGAAGAAGCAGGAATTTAGAAGTTAAGCGTGTCCAGAAATTAGTATCCTGTTTTCAAGCAGCTGAAATCCTGTATGCTGTCACTGTAAAACATGTGATGGTGACACATGATGCCTGGTTTAATACCTATCTGATTTTATCTAATGACTTATTCAAATACGTAATCTTTTCTTTTCCTGTAGATCTCTTCCCCATACACAGAGGTACTAATATCGCCATCTGTATATCTCTTCTGTCTTGATTTCAAGAAGTAAAAGTTACGCTGTCATGCTTATTCTTCTGAAAGTAATAGCCTTCTATCATCATCCTTTATTCCTCTAAAAGCGCATTCCACGACTATGAACCAACCTTAACAAGTGTGCTATTCATGACTTTTATGTTTGAGTTTTGCTATCTCTAAAAGTGTCATAGCAGATAGTGAATAGAGAGAAATGGCCTACTTCATTAAAAGCTTGATATATGAACTCCCATCACCTCACTCAGTATGTGTTGAGGTATAATCAGAAAAAGGAATGGGTCATAAGGACTGTGTGAACCACTGCTCTGAGAAACACATAAGGATTAGGCTAATGTCTGAAGTTCAATTTACAAAATGTAGTACTATTTAAAGAGATAACTGCTACTTGCCCTCCTTCTCTCCTAATTTCTATATCCGTTTGTTCTCCTAACCCGTCACAGTAATTGTTTGCATCAATTCTATTCAGTTTGACCTTAGTCTAGACACACTGGCTTTTAACTGAATGTTCACATTTATTGGATTTTTTATTTTGGTGTTAAAATAATTAAAACCTTATTAAATAAGTTATATTGGTTTGAAGGGTCTTAGTGGTTTGAAGGGAAAAATCTCTGCCATATTGCAGACTTATAGCGTTGATCTCTAAAAACTGTACATGGCAGAATAATCTTATGTATTACAAATTCTCTTCTTGAAAGTGGAATTGCCATTTTAAGGAACTTTTACACAGTGAACATATTTTCATTCCTAAAATGTTAGTTTTTCTAACTTCATCTTGTTATAATAAAATAATAAACACAGTTCTGTAGTAATTTCATTGTTAGAATTTTTGAGTCCACTTTTAGCTTGTAAATTTACTCTGAAATGTTAGCAATACTGAGGAACAAATTCACTAGCTTCAGCAAAACAGTGTATATATTAAGCGGAGGCAAAGGTGCACAGAAAGCCTGCACCATTCATCCACAATTTGTAGATGCAGGAATCTATGTGTTTATTGTTTCTGTTTCTAACTTTGCATCTGTACACTGTTAAAATAAGTAAGCAGCTATTTCAGGACAAAAAGATACAGGTTTTTTAGATAAATGTTTTACTTCCATCATTAGATAGTGTCAGAGTGAGAAAAGACACAGGATGAGGTCACTGGGGAAGGGGATGCTCCCAGTGTCTAGAGGAGGATGCAGCTGTGGTTACGCTGGGGCTCTCCATCTCAAAGTGCACAAGAAACTGCTGGCTTGAAGGAAGAAGGGGAGACCTTAATCTTTTCAGTCTTTCACACTCTTTATGTGGATAATTCCTCCTCGCTGAGTAGTAGGGCTGAGGCCCAATGTCCAACCACTGCTATTTGAAGTGAATTTTTTTAACAATGGATTTAGCCCATACAAATGGACATCTGGGTGGATGGATGTCCTCCTCCTTTGCAGTAAAATTCATGGGGCTGTGATCAAAATATGTTTATAACTGAATTCCATTAATTTCCTGATTCTCTGATTTATGTTAGAATCTTACAGACTAAATTAAGATATTCCTGACCTCTTATTATCTGTTTAGTGTTATCTCAGAGTTTTGTGTCATCAGAATTTTCTCCTTTTTCTTCTAGAGACTTTAGTGATGTTTCAAATAATGTTGGTTCAATAGTGAGCCTAAAGGAACAACTCTTATTAGCCTCATTTCATCTTGGCAACTTATCATCACCTACCTTGTCAGTGCAACTTTTGCCATGTTCCTTATACACAGCACAATTTCCTTTTCTATAATTATTGTACTCATTCTCATTTTCTCCATTTTAAACTAATTTCTCATGTTGTACAATATCAAACATTGTATTGAGGTCTAGATGTATATTTTCTCTTGTCTAAAAATCAACTTTCCTTTTCAAGGAAAAAGATGTTAGTTTATTTGTATTGATATGTTTCAGTAAATTCGTGGTGAGTTTTCCACTCTCCTCCAGATCTTCAGTTATTCTCTCTTGACAACTTATTCCATAGCTCTTCATGCTTGTTGCAGGAGCACTCTTTCAAGTGCTGTTCAGAAGGGCAAGGCGCGCATTATATTTTGGTATAAGAGGTACTCAGTACAGCTTAGTTCTATTTCAAGACCCTTTTTCTTCCCCTTAACTGAAAATTTCCCACATTAAAGTTTTATTTGTTAGAAAAATATGAGATAATAGATTCACTATAAAGTGTGTGTATGTAGGTCCTTGAAGTTTTACCAGTAAAGAGTTATTTTTTGAGTGGGAAGTATTGATTTCTGAGAATGGAGGCTATTATTCACAGATATTCTTTGAAACACAAACTCCTAAACCATAGGTGGATCAATCCTGAATGGATTGAGTGCATCTGGTTCCTAGTAGTTGCAAAGTTCTAGAAAGTTCTGCATATTTTGTAAAATTTGTATCTGAAAAATCACTCTGGTTAGGACACATTCTGATTATTTTAGGTTTACTTTATGAAATACTGGCTTCTAAAGAATATAGAATATCATCAGTTTAAAGGGTTATTATTCTTGCTTCCTCAGGCTTTTCTAAGATCTTCGTTAAGTATCAAATGTTTGATAGATTTGCTATGGTGGGAATGCTGTGAAGTTTAGAATGAGTTTTTGCCATTTTGAGAGCTATGTGCAGAAATTTTAAATCTTCCAATTTGGTACAGACATGGAAGTATCCTGCTACTCTTATTTGCTATGGTTAAAAAAAAAAAAAAAGCTTGGGATTGTGTGGATAAGGGTTCATATTCTATTCTGAACATGCAATAAATAATCTTACTGACAAAGAGGGAATATGTTAGCACTTTTTTTAACTGTGTGTGCATATTTGCACTTATAACTGAGGCAATCCAAGTAACTTCTGATTTTAATTATTGAAATGTATTGATTCTCGCTTTAGATTCTATCTTAAACTCTAATGAAAATACTGGGAAATGTTCTTTTGAGATTTTCCTTTCATAGCAAACATGCTGATTAGAATGTAGTTGGTTTTATTTGATGAAATCAAAGAAGTTTATCATCTTTTTAATTTCCATTATATTTTTAAATATTTTTCATAACTTCAGTTTGTACTAAGATATAAAGCAAGAGGGAATTAGGTTCAGTTTTCAATTATCTTCTTTTGCAAATAATTAGGGTTAGGAGGAGTAATAATTTAATTCTGACTCTTTAACCAGCTGTTTTTCAGCCACTATGAAAGATGGAATTGAGATACAACTTTTCAAGTTAGTTGCAGAGTCTCTCTACACTGTACAAATGATAGTAGAATCTGAGTTTTGAAATATAACCTAACTGGTTTTTTTTCTGTATGCACTTCTAAGTGCATTTGCATAATTGGATGTTTGAGACTGGGTATCACTTATGTACTTTTTGTGCATGCACAGCCATGCATCTAACATATTAATACATTTTTCACTATTAAAATCTTGGGGCTCTTCCTAAATAGTCATGTATGGAATAACTGTCTACAGGTTCTTTAAAAGTACAAAAACCATAAATGCTGAAATACGGGTAGTTGCAAACAGTACCATGCAATGGTCATTAGTGATGTTTCATGCAAATTCTTAATTCTCCATTGTCATCTCTTATACTTGCTTTGTGCATGTCATGCAGTACTTGAAGATATTGACTGCTCATTTAGCAGAATTAATGAAGATGGAAAAAATACATAATTTTGATTAGTACACATTACAGCAAGTGTTGCTTTCAAAGCATGACTATTTGTGTAGTTAGCTGTGGCTGTGTAATACTGCTCTTCACAAATAAAAAAAAAAAATTATGCAAACACTGAAAGTTGGTCTTTTCTGTATTCCTGTCTTTCCTGACCAAATGAAAATGTATTTTAGGTTATTTTCTATTGTTGATTTATTTAAAACATTTTATTCTTATTTTTTGAGATTATATGGTGTGCTCCTTCTTAATAGTAGAGTTTTGATATCAGCTGCTCAAATCCTAAATGGAATTTTAATGAAAAAAGCCAATTGAGCAGTTGGGTAAGGATGCTATTCTTCATACACCACATACTCCTTTTACAATACTGTTTTATTTACTGTCTTGAAATTAATATATTATAAAAACTAGTGTTATCATTCTGGGACTCCTAAACAATTTATTCCATATTTCCTAAATAAGTGAATGACATATATCTACATTTAGCAAAGTAAAATAGGTGGTGAAAGCCAAAATATGGCATAAGTAGTAGGCTTGTAGTGTTTTGGGATAAAAGAATTATTAGCCCTGTTAGTATCGCTCCCTTGTCAAGGTGAAATGGTGTTGACTGGAACGGAGAAGAGTAGATCTCCTGCCTAGCTGCTTGCTCTTCATGCTGGCAGTCTGCTTCCAGCAGTGGTCACCTCAAGGAGAAAAGAATACCTCAGAATTCTGCTGAATTCTGTGCTCTTTCATAAAGACTTCATAAGATGCAAGTAGGATTTTTTTTTTCTTTTGTTGTTCCTTACTATTGTTAAAGTGCTGTTTTGGTTTGAGTTGATATGCATGAGTCATATCAGTATGGTAATTACAGTAATTAGTGGTCAGAAGGTTTTGCTATTTGAAAGTGGACTTGCTGGGAAAAGCTGATAAACTAGTTTAAAAAAAATAAGCATATATTGGGCAGAACAGGAGAACCAAAACCATCTAGAAGTGATGGTGCAGTATTTTATATGTGTTAGTAATATTTTTTTTTATTATTTTATTTAGAATTTTAAATTGCTGAGAAGGTACTGAAAAATCTAGTCTCTAACATTGAAAAACTTCAATCATTCCGTTTTCTTTTTTTAAATAAAAACTTTTTCAGTACAAATTTAAATGCTTTATAAAGCTGACTGCAGAGCTGTGGTTTGGGTTTGGTTTGGTTTGTTGGGGTTTTTTTTTTGTGCAGGAATTGTTTTTTTTTTTATTATTATTTTTACCAAATACATTTGTGTTTCTATGTGTATTTTGACTCAAACAGAAAATGTAGACTCATGACAAAATCAGATCTTTATGGAAAATTTTTGCCTCTCTGAAGCACAGAGATTAAAAGTATCCATGTCATACTTTTGGTCTTAACTGCACATACTGTTCTGAAAAGATTCTTTAATTAAATTTGGTGGATTCTTTCCAAGTTATCTTAGAAGTGAAACAAAGAAGATTTTTTTCCCCAGTGATTAAAATTATAATGGTGTCAATATTTAAGAATACCTTTCTTATTAATACATAATATATGTTAATATATATTATGTATTTTAATTTTATATAATAAAATATATAATTTGATTTTTATATATGACATAATAACAAATTAGTGGAATTGTAATTTTAGTCTTTTGATAAACAGTAATACTAGGGGCAGTTAAAAACTAGAAGATTCCAATGTTGTAAAGATCTTCTAACAAAATGCTTCTCTTTTTTTCTTGATAGAGAAAAGTGAGACAGGTAGTGTGAAAGCAGGCAGTCTAAAGTACAAAGAAGAACCATCAAAACTACTGTCCGGAAACAAATTTCAAGATCGTTATTTTGTGTTACGGGAAGGAAACTTGCTTCTTTATAAGGATTTGAAGGTACAACAGCAAACTCTTCACCAAACTCTTAAACACTCTCTTAAGGTTTCTTTTTTGTAAGAAAAAGAGAAAAAAGGCAAACAGATCAACATTTCTGATATTAAATGGCAATTTCTAGAGTCTCTGGCATTGAAGTACAAGATTTTTATCTTATTATTTCATAAATGCTTTAGTAAAAGGAGTTTGTGTCAGTTGCTCATTAAGCTATTGAAATTACACATTACTACAAGCTTTAAAAAATAAAAATAAACCAAAGTTTAGTAATGCCTACAGCTTGTGCTGTGACTAAGTTTTTTGAAAACCTGCTGTAGAGAGCAGTAGTAGAAGTAATATGGAACTTAAGTGAGCTGCATGAAGTTTTTTCTTGGTATCTCACAAAAAGCCATTACAAGTTACAAGCAACAGGGTTCTTATACCTAGAAGTGTCATGATAGAAGAGATACAAATACACTAGCAAAATTTCCCCTGCTTCCCTGCCACAGTTTTCAGATGTATTCTCGGTGCTCCAAAAACTAGTATTGATAATTAGATATAGCTCAGAATTCCACAGAAGCAAATTTAGGCATACTTAATAGCACAGTCAGCTCAGTTTTAAATATTTCATGTGAGTTTTCTTTACAGAATGTTTTTGGGTGTGCACAGCTTGTATTAAAGTATAAAACTAAATAATACACGTTGTGAACTGTGTTTTAATTTTAGTTTTGATAATTTCTGGTTTAAAAAAAAAAATCTCTTAAACTTCTTTTATTTTTGCTGACTGTTGGTTTTGCCTATCCAGCAAATACAGATGTATACTTGCTGACCTTCATAAAATACTTTTTTTAAAGACAGGTCCATTGCTCATGTAAGCTAATGCAAAAGAAATATTGGGTCTTCTTGTGGTACTGTGGATATAATCTTAATTAGAATGACCCCAGAATGTCAAAAATAGTGTCTCATAATTTAGTGATAAAACTCAAATTGGCACATATGTAAGAAGAAATTAATATGCCCATAAAGTCTTAATTAGTGTCCTGGAAAGAGTTTATGATAGGATTGTTGTACTACTTTATAATCTGCTTTTTTAAGCCATTCTGATTTATAAAACATTAATTTCCCCAACTCAGGTGGAGTTTTGACCAGTGCTACTTTTAAATAGCTTTCCATTTGTTTTTTAGAAAAGTAAATGAAATACAATTCTGACAAAATAGCATATATCAGTTTGTTTTACTTTCTTTTGAGAGATGTTCAACTACCACTAATAATCTTGGTTTAATTTTAGTCATATTTAGAAATGAACAGTAGGAAAGCTTGACACTGCAGATGCAAAATTGTATTTAAAAAGACTGCATGTACTAATTAATTTATAAATTCTCATTAACAGCAAATTAAGTTTGTATATGCAGGTGGAGATACATTCTGTTAAGTGTTTCTCTTGTTCAAGAGCAATTACCAAAAAAGTGAAAAGTTTCCATGATACCATATGTTAAATTGCAATATTGTGCTAATTGACTGAAATAGCATACCACTTTAATGTACTGTTGTTAAGAGATAAGCTCACATACAGACAAACGGCTTCCTTAAGGTACATTTTTTGTGAGAAGTATACTGTTAGTTAACTAAATAGCACGGTTTGTAGGGCTGTTTTTTCATCCTGACAGCACCCTCGCTTTGAGTGGGAAGTTACACAAGAATCCCAACCATAACAACTGTTGTATGGGGTTTTTTTTGTTTTGTTTTGTTTTCTTAAATGTTTATGCAATCTCAGATTCTGTCTCTTTTTCCCCATACTGGTGTTTTAGAGATTGAAAGCTGTAGGGGGAGAAATTGAGAATCCAGGACAGTAAACAACATGGAGTAGCTTTATGTACTGGGATTATAGGATTTGTTAAGTACATTTTTTTTTTTTTTCTCTAAATAGAAAGCTAAAACACTTGACCTAAAAGTACTAAATGGATGTTAGTGTGTTATGTTAAATGTTAGTTGTGTTCTGTAGTAGAACAGTGTACATGAGAATTCTGTTGTTTACTTTCAGCATTTCATCCTCCAGGCACACTCAGTTCTCATACCTAGTGTGGATGTATGTCTGTTGTAGGCTGGCTAAAGGTAGTTTGTTCAAGAAGGAACAAGGAAGGAAGGAACCTCAGGAGATCTCGCATCCAACTTTCTGTTCACAGCAGGGCTAGCAACTGAGGTCAGAACAGGTTGCTCAGGGCTTGATGCAGTTAAGTCTTGAAAATCCCCGAGGATGGAGATTGCACAACCTCTCTGGGCAGCCTGTTGCAGTACCTGACTGTCCTCATGGGAGAAAATTTCTCCTTTGATCTAGTCATCTTCTCACAATATCAAAAGCCTCACTCAATCTTCTTGATAACTTCCCTGTAGGTACTGGGGAGCTGCTGTTAGGTCAGCCTCTCCTCACAGGGCGAGTGCTCCAGCCCCCAGCCAGTTTGGTGGGCCTCTGCTGAAATCACTTCAGATTATTGATTCTCTTTTTCTATTGAGGGGACCAAAACTGGATGCAGGACTGCAGATACAGTGCTGAGGAGAAGGGGGAAAAATCACTCTCCTCAACCTACCAGCTGTGCTTCTGCTAACACAGTGCAGGAGACCTTCTTTGCTTCCATGACACACTGCTGGCTTATGCCCAGCTTGCCATCTACCAGCACCCTCAGGTCCTTCTCAGCAGAGCTGCTCCCCAGTCTGTGTCATTGCAGGGGTTTATTCCTTCACTGGTGCAGGACTTGGTATTTATCGATGTTGAATTTTGTAAGATTCCTGTTGGCCTATTTCTTTGTCCTGTGTAGGTCCTTCTGGAAGTCAGCCCTGCCCCCAAGCCTATTAGCTGGTCCTCTGGGTCACTGTGCAAATTTGATGCACAAATTTGATCCAGGTCATTGATGATATTAAAAGAACAGGTGCCAGGACAGACCCCTGCAGTACTCCGCTTGTCATAGGTCTACAGCTAGAGAATGTCTGATTAACCATCACCCTCGGAGTCTGATAGTGCAACTAGCTTTTTACTGATTTAGATGTCCATCCATCCAGACTGTAACATCCCAACTTGGGTAGAAGAATATTGTGGGAGACAGTGTGAGAAGCCTTGGTAAAGCTGAGGTAAATGACATCCGCTACTCCCTCCTCATCCACAAATCCAGTCATTTTATTGTAGAAATCAATCATGTTGGTCATGATGCATGCTCCCAGTAGCACTTTCTCTTCCACGTGCTCAGGAATGTGCTCCAAGAACACTCACTCTAGGATTTCCTCAGGGACTGAAATGAGGCTGGCAGGCAACTAGCTCTTCAAGTAATCTTTTCAGCCTTTACTGAGGATGGATGCAATGTTTTCCTTTTTCCAGTTACCAGCAGTTGCCCCTGATCTCTGAGACTTCCAAGATGACACAGAGCAGCCTTTCAAGGATGTCAGCCAGCACGCTCAGAACCCTTGGATGCAGTCTATCTGGTCCAATAGACTTGCATGACTTAAATTCGCTCAAGTCTTTCCTGACTCAATCCAGTGCTCCTTTGGTGCAGTCGTTATTCTCCTCCTTGAACCCTGTCTGTAAGTGTAGAGGTCTAGGAGACCTTGCTGATGTGAAGACTGATGCAAAGAAGATATTGAGTTATCTTAGCCTTACCTGAGTCTGCTGTTGCTCATTCACCCTCCCTGTTCAGCCTCAGATCTACATTTTCCTTGCTCAGCCTTTTACTACTAAGGTACCGGTGTAGAAGCTCTTCGTGTTGCCCTTAATGTCCATAGCAGGTCTCAATTCCAAATGAGCTTTGGCTTTCCTAACACGTGTCCTGGGCACGTGTCTAAATTTCTTCACTGAAAGTCTCTCCTTGCTTCTACCTCCAGTATATTGCCTTTGTCTGCCTTGGAGCTTCACCATGAGCTACGTATTTATTTGGGCTTGTCTCCTGATAAATCTACTTGTTTTCCTGAGTATTGGGATGAACTGTTCTTGTTCTTGGTGAATGCTGTCCTTAAGGACCTGCCAACTTTCCTGAGCAGCTTTACCCTTCAGAGTTGCCTCTTCCCATGGACACCCACCTGTCAGTTCCTTGAATAAGCCAAACATTGCTTTTCTAATCTCCATGGTCTGTCCTCTGCTAACTTGTCATCATTTTTTACCCTCAGGATCTTGAGCTCTACTATTTCATGGTAACTATGGCCAATATTATCATTGATTATCTCTTCCTTGACCAGTTCTTCCTTGTCTGTGAATAGCAGATCCAGCTGTGCATCCCCCCTTTTTGGCCCATCCAGTACTGGTGTCAAGAACTTATCCCTGATACTGTCCAGAAATCATCTGGATTGCTTGTGTCCCACTGTATTGCCTTTCCAGAAGATATCAGGGAGAGCAAAGCCTTGCCTTCCCCATCCCCTGCCCCATAAGAGTCAGGATCTGTTATACAGAGACTTCTTTTATTGTCTAAAGACTTCATCTGCTTTTTTTTCATCCTGATTGGGTGATCTGAAGCACATACACACCATGATATTGTCCATCCCATAGAAGAGCTCCTTTAACAGAGGGCAAACCCACTCCTCATCTTCCCTAACTATCTCTCACAAGCTCTCTCTCAAAGAGCTTGTATCCATGTATTACAGCACTTCAGTTTTGTGAATTGTACCACCACATCTGCATTGTTCCAGTTGTTTTACAGTTTTGTGACTTCACGTGGACCTCAAGTTCTTAATTAGTCTGCTTCCAGTAATAGTGATTGGCACACTTTGTTAATGGGAAAGAAAGAGAGAAAAAAATCGTAATGATCTGTTGGAAAAGGGGGATACAACCCATGAAAGAAGCTTACCTGTGAAGATGTGGCATTTTCTCTTTTGCACATTCCTGATAAAATAATTAGAATCTTATTTTATTTGCAGGCTAGCAAACCTGAAAAAGTGTTGCCTGTCAATTCCCTGAAGCTTTATCTTGGAGTGAAAAAGAAAATGAAGCCACCAACCAAGTAAGAATAGAAAAGAAAATAAGATAAACACTGTGTAGTAAGGTACTCGTAGCATCGCCAAGAAAGGGGAACATAAAACATTTTGGAACAAGGAAAAGTCAAGAAGCCAACTGACGTATGCTGAATTAAATTACCCTCTATAATATTATTTGTTCTGTTTCTGTCTCTGTTTCTGTGTTCCCTGTTAACTCTTTTGTGCTAGGAAATTACTTTATTGATTGGCTTTTCTTAATCTTAAGTGTATTACCTCTTGTGGATATGTTTGCTGCTAGGTCACTTAGTTTTGTGGTATGTGTCCTGCATTTCATTGGTGGACACGCCTTCTTCGCACCGAGAAAAAAAGGTAGAAGAGAAAACCAACTAGTCATGGCCTTCAGTGACAGTCCCTGTTTTTCAGTAGAGGATCTTCCTTTTTCAGAATCGTTGTTATTTTGATGTTTCTTCTTCTAGCTGAAGACTACAGTGCCCTTCACAAACGTCAGTGACTATGTCTCTGGAAAAGAGCAGTGAAAAATGACACCTGTTTTTCTCAGATATTTCCAGAATTCTGACACTGAGACTCTTGAGACAGTGTACATGGAATCCTATCCCAAGGGGATTCTAAGTTGGCTGTAGCCTTTAAACAGATCTGCTTGAACTTTTCCTTTACACTTGGCACATCAAAATGCCCCCAAAAGGTCTGGAAATCTCAAAGCTTAGTGCTGTTAGAGAAAAAGTTGATGGGGTTTTTTTGTTTTTGGTTTTGGGGTTTTTTTTGAGTTAAGCTCAGATTGAGTAGGAGAGTAGTCCAAAATAGGAATAAAAAGATGTAAATGAGTCTTTGCAGGTAGGTTCTTTCCCTGAGGTTTATTTTCAGTCTACTTTTAAAGGCAGACTTTGCAAAGTCTCTTCTCGATCTTCAGGAGCGTATGTGCTTCTTTCATCTCAGAGGCTTCATTGTGCACCTACTCCCTTCTTTTTCAGCAATTTAAAAACCTCTGTAGGTTCATGTGATTCCTTCTGTTTGTAGTGCAAGCATACCTCTTTTCCCTCTGTGACTTCCACACTGTAGTGAACTCTTTGCTGGGTACCATCTTAGCAGTTTTGCTTCCAGCAGCTTTCAGAAAGTACAGCCATGGCCAAAATGAGGCAAGTAGTTAGCCATCATCTGCAGGGCTTGGCTATAGCCCTTTGTCCAGAACAGAATGTTCATTACATATGAAACAACTGTGAGAAAATGAGCAAAACCGATCATCAAACCCACAATTTGATTCTAGATTTGCAGTACATATTCAAACTTCAGAATTTTTTTTTCAACTTAAAAGCACTATATAAAGGTAATGGATCTCTGCAGTTTGAGGAATGTGTCCCTGTCTTGAGTTTCTGGAACTAATTTTTGAAAATTTTATTTGTTTCAGCTGGGGACTTGCAGTATTTTCTGAAAAGCATCAGTGGTAGGTAAACATGAAACACATGATTCGTTTAACTTCAGTGATTTGAAATCTTCAATTTCAAAATAAGAATGTTTGAAAACTAATGGGCATTATTTTGCTTGCATGTTGCCTTTTTGCTATGTTTTTCTTAATTAACTAAACAGTTGTAATCCATGTGTTTTGGTAAACTTTTGCAGTTAGGTGTCTGTCTCCCTTCTGGGACCATAAAGCAAACGGTTTTCATAAATGTAGAATGATAGATTTTAAACCTATGCACATGCTTTAGATGAAGCACGTGCATTGTCTTCAAAGTAGGGTAAAGTGATAATTTGAAGTATTTATATTTCCCTATCCTTTTATGGCAGTGTTAATAATACATACAGACAGCATTCATAAATGAATGTCAGCACTGTTTGAAGTTATTTAGAAGTCTATTCTTTAGTATGTTTAACTGCAACAGGATTTTTTGTTGCTTTTCTTGTTAATTATATATTGCATTCTAGGTATATATGTTGTGATGGACAAGATGCACAGATGGAGTGGATGTTCAGCATTTTTACTGCTCAGGTACTAATGTGATCAAAGAAATTTAACTTTTACTGCTGTTACAAAAATCCTATTAAACAATCATTTGTGTGTTATGGATATGTTATAGATAAAGTTGCAATGCTGTTAAAGTTTGGAATATTCAATGTAATAAAACTGCAAAAAAGTGGTCTTAGTCTATGAAGACTATTACTTATAATGACATTTTCATATGAAAGCTGAGTGCTTTGAGAGTAAAGGACAACATTACATTCTGGCATAATTTTTTTTTCCTGCTGTGTCATAGAAAAGGTGGTTAAAGAGAGAACTCATTTCCTTTGCAGTAATAAACCTCTTCTGGGTGAAATTCTGGCCATTGACCTAAAGGGTGTGTCTGTGTGCCACAACGCCCGAGTGCTATTTCTCTGCTCACTAGTTTGGGTGCTGCATGCAAAGTAGTCATGAAAGAAGGGTGCCCTGTTCAAACACAGGGTGGTGTGAACTAGCCCTGTTGAAGAGCTGCACCAATACAGCTGTATTTCTCTGGTATCCAGGTTAGCTTAGTTAACACTGACAATTCATTGTGTTGGATAGGCATTATCCTAAATTAAGTAATCATCTGCTTGCTACTAGATTAAGCAGTAATCTAGTTAAGAGTAAGAGTAGTTAAGAGTAAGGAGGGTTTGAGTGTCCTACAACACATCCTTGCAAATGGAGTTTAATATTTACATAGGAAGTGGGAGAAAGAGAGAGGGGACGAATTCAACCTGACAGGAGACTGGAACATAGTGTAGGGTTTTAAAAGGATTTTGTATTTGTGTCAGATTTTTCTTGTCTTTCTCATGACATTCAAGGAACTTTGGGGAATATCACTGTGAATAAACATCTCTAGATTTATGATTACCTGTGAGTTTTACATATTACATAAAGCAGACTAGGTCAACACTTGGAATACATACTTCTTAGAGGCTTTCTAAAACAGAATCTGACCTTCATAGACAGTAGTGCTAGAAGTACAATGCATGCCTTGTAAGTAAGATTTCCAAGTTTTTGTCTTATTCAGCTCCCTTAACTGAAGTAAGTACTGTAGTTTCTATGGAAACAGCCACTGGTCCTGGCATACATCTCATGGGCATAACATGAGCGGTGTCACAACAGATAGGCTCAGAGGTTATTGATATAGGCTACGTAGGAATACCTCATACAAGCTTGGTAACTGTTGAAGTTCTTTTGACGTAAAGTCACAAGAAGGGCAATCTATTAGGATTCTGATCAGGTAGTGTGGTAGGTAGAAGGTTCCTCTGAAAATATAGATTCAAAAAATGAGAGACACTGCTCAATGTTCAGGATATTTTTTTCTAACAAAAAAAAAAGAAATAATTTCATGTGCATTTTTTTTTTTTTAAAAATGCTATGAATGAATACTAATTTTTTTAAAACTTCATTCCAATGAATGAACAGTACAATGATTTAGGGGTACTAATGAGTGACATTGGGAGGGTTTTTTGGTTTTGTTTTGGGGTTGGGGTCTTTGTTTTTAATCAGCATTCTGGACATCAGTAGAGTTGTCAGTCTTTGAATTACATGAGAAATTAAGTGCTAATGATGTAGATTTGCTCTATTGTTCTTATTACAATCTACTGCTTTAAATATAATCTGCAGTGAAAATCTCCTTGAGAATGCAATGGCTCATGTTGCTAAAGCGTACTATAAGATCTCCAAGTGTTTTGTATCATACAGCAGCAGACAATTATTATCACATTACCCCATTTCTAAACCAGAAAACTGTAAATGTCAACTGAAGTTATTTCTAGTTAGAATTTTCAAATTGAGGCCATCTTTACGGAAGATAGCTCGTCTTTTACCTTAGCTCTTATCACAGTATTTGAACACCTTTATGTTAGAGAGACTGCAGGCAGCACATTTTATTTGTCAGTGGAATAGCTTAGATTGCAAATTGAAAAATACTGTAAAGTAGGTTTTGAAGTGTTAAGACATTGACATTAATGATCCCGTGCAATTAGGAGGGAGATAAATCTATGTTAATGGGCTCCTCAGTGCTTGAGCAGAATAAGAATTTATTGGTAATTAATATCAGTAAGATTATAGTACTAGTTCTATCTTTTTTCTCCCCTGTTGTCTGATAATGTTTATTCCTGTAGTATAAATAGTGCAGACAATATAAATAGTGAGGTGTAGGTACCACTGTAATCTAGTACAAGAGTACTTTTGATAAAGAATGTCAAATTACTCTAGAGGTTATTGATCTTGTTCTTCAAGCTGGTAAATACTGAGGGTTTGAAGGAGGACCACAGTTTCTTTGATCTATGCAAAATCATCCTGAAAAGTATGTGCGAAACTTGATTCTTGAATTCTATAATAGTTTTGTACAAAATCACTTAATAGCATACATAGCATACAGTTGGAAGTAATTAATTGATATGAAGATGGACACAATAATATTTTTCCAGTTCCATTGCCTTTGATCAACTAAAGAGAGGCACATTATATTACCATGAAGTGCAGCTGAGCAGATAGGCCAAAACTATGAATAAATACATTTATTATGTGGCCTAATATGTTTCTGATGTACTTACCCAGAGTTCTATTTTAAGAAATGTTACAGACACAAAGGGGAAATCAGGCTACTTAACTGACAGGGAAAGTTTCCTTAAGTTTGCTGAGAATTAAGGGAGGCAGTTTCCTTCAGAAGCTGACAAAGTTTCTCAATCACTTTCTGAATTGCATCTGTTTCTTGTATCTTGGTACACAATAAACTGATTTCGGTTCACAAGACCTGCTCTTTCAGATAATCCCTTCTCAATGTTTCATTGGAAGAAAAAGTTCTTAATGTTCACTGGGGAGAGATCTTAAAACAGACTTTTACATCACCCTGGTCAGCACCACATGTGAGAATTTTTTACTCCATAAAGATGTGAATTTATAAAATATTTTTCCTAAATTTGGCATTAGGGCTTCTGATTTCTAGACTGCTATTCTAAGTCAATAATCACTAATTCTGATGGCTTTTTAATAGTAACGCTGCTTTTACTTGCAGACCATCTGCAAGTATGATCACAGCTCCACTACTGGATTTTTTTATACAGTCTTGACGAGAATTCTTGCTTCATGGATTTAGAAGATTGAATACCATTAAAAAAATAAAGGACACTGAAGATCCTGACACATGTGAAAATAAATCTTACAGATTTGGACATTGTCAAAAAATTTTTTAGGTTGGAAGGGACCTCTGGGGATCATCTAGTTTAATCCTTCTGTTCAAAGCAGGGTCTGCTAGAGCAGGTTGCTCAGGGCTGTGCCCAGTCAGCTTTGAATAACTGGAGACTCCACAACCTCCCTGGGCAATTTTTTCCAATGTTTAACCACTCTAACAGTAAATAAGGGTTGTTTTTTTTCTTATGTTCAGACAGAATTGCTTGTTTCCTCTTTATTA
>WEKW01030043.1:0-15160 GCA_013389905.1 Sula dactylatra
AAAATTAACTATCCCAGCTAAAACCATGACATCAACCCACAAATTTTCTTGTTTTTGCTATTCCGATTCTCCCCCATCCCACTGGGGTGGGGGGAGTGAGCGAGCGGCTGTGTGGTGCTTTAGTTGCTGAGTGGGGCTAAACCATGACAGATGGGAATGGTAAAAGTTCTGAACAACATATGTAGTTTTCAAGCTGAATTGACTAGGTGCAAATCTCTAATAGCTGAGGAATAAAAAGGTGATCTTTTAAGTTAAAAATTTGTGAACATAGAGCAATTTCAATGCCTTTGAGTGAAATGTCCAGTCTCCAGATTTCTGCAGTATGGATAAAACTGGACTGAAGATTACACAGGCAATCACCCTCTTTGTGCCGCTCCCCTGTCATGTGGAACAGCAGTCAGGTCCTACACTCAGATCCAATTTTGTTAGAACTGACAACCTGATGCAGTTAGTTGAAATGAACTGAAAAGAGTTCTGCTGAAGCTCAAAATGCTTTTCTTAATTGAAAAAACTTCAGCTAGACCAACTAATAAAATCAAGTGGAAGACATATGCTATTTGGGCATCTCAGTGTTAACTAGCTCCCTTGACAACACCCATTTCAGAAAAATTGAACTATTTAGTGTCTCTGAAATATCTGGACTTTCTACTTTTTTCTTAAGTCTCTAACAAAAAAACCCTGCTCATCATCCGTCAATCCATGGCCACATTCTATTCTCACCCTATCGTGATTAGATTTCTTTTGAGTTTGTAGGGTTTTTTTCCTAATGCTTTTCTCTCAGTTTTTCTTGGACATCCTTGTATTATTAATGGGCTCGATATGTGCTCACTTTGAGCCATTAGAAATTAAGTTAGTGTTTTTAGTAGTCGCTATATAAGCTGGAGAAATGGGGACTTGACCTCTTTACTTATCAACCACAACAGACCCATTCTGGCAAAACTGAGACAGATTTCGTGTGAAGAAAGCCCCCCTCCTATTAAGATGTGGAGAGCAGTGGTGCAGTGTTTTGTTCAAGACAATATTTTTGATAGGAGCATCCAGGTCAGATGCTGTGTTGATAGGGCTGTCCTGCTATAAGTGAATGGAAACTCCTAAATATCCACTCTCTAAACAAGTAGATAGCTGCTTGCTATAGACCAAGATCCATGCAGAACAGTTGCTCCATGGAAAAAGAGCTGCTTCTTACCTAAGCTGGACCTTTCCTCACAGTGTGAGTGGACTTCGGAATGTGGCAAGAATGGATCAGTGGAAGAAATTCAGTCCTGCCAGACATATGTGACCAATGGTGCAGCTGAGATATTTCACATTTGGCTTCTGTGTGGACCTCATCTCAAAGAACTGTTCCTGTACAGTAAACAGTCAGTATTTACCTAAGTTAAGTCTATCATGAAATTAAAAAGTAATTGCTTATCCTACTGTGGAAGCGCCATTCTCCTTCCACTTTAAGACTCCTTAAATGGATGGGGAAATCTGCCCCATCCACATGGGCTGGCACTGGGGAACATTTCTCGAAGGAGGAGGGCAGCCTGCCCTCAGGTGGCTTTAAGCAGAGGCTGAACCCCTCTGGCCAGCACATGTTCCTCCCCAGCTTACGCTGCTAGACACTTTGCCTTCCTCTCCCACCTTTGCACCAATGTCCTCTTTCCAGGTTAGTTTTCAACCGGGTGAGGTCTCTGACCCATCTCAGTTTGCAATTGCATGTGTGCAATCGGTGTAAGACAGTTGTAAAATTAGTTAGCTGTAAAATTGCTTTACTGGGAGCAGGGGGGAAGGTGGGAGCAGAGCAATCCAGACTGACACCATTTGGAGCTGCTGTGGCAGTTTCTCATACTCTGAGCAACCTCTCAGAGCCAGCCGGTTTGCTGCCAGGTAATGCAAGGAGCTGGCTGATAGTGGAGTGTTGAGTGTTGTGTGGGGATTGTTTCATCTGTCAGGCTGCCAGTGGATACACAACAATTGCAATCTCCACCACTCCTCCCTGCCACAAAGATTAGGGGAGTTAGTCATGTGGAGCTGGGCTACGAGACTGTCAAGAGAGATGATAACAATGCACAAACATTAGACTGGTGTAAATATTAAGGAGAGAAAGGGTGATTCAAGAATGTGTGTAAGAATAACGGGTTGAAGAAAAAGCATCTTTTTATATATATGACTATTTTTATATGACCTCTGTCTGGAACTCAGCAAATAAAACTAAGGAGGAATACAGTCTCCTCAAATGATATTATAAAGTGAGACCTTGCTCCTGAAAATAAGTCAGTGTGTCAGACTTCAGCTCATTGATTTTGTCTGAATCTCAGGCTAATTAAGACTAACGAGTCTGAAGAGC
Source organism: Sula dactylatra (assembly GCA_013389905.1). Taxonomy (NCBI): domain Eukaryota; kingdom Metazoa; phylum Chordata; class Aves; order Suliformes; family Sulidae; genus Sula; species Sula dactylatra. Next base: position 2,330 of record WEKW01030043.1, read on the forward strand.
AGACCCAGCCTGTGAAATAGTCCTGTAGGGGGAAACTGAGAGATGTTTTGTATAGTTAAAAATCCTAGAAACCCTGCTGTGATTATCAGATAATTCATCTATTTTCAGTAATAATCTTGATAATAGAAGTGATCTGAAAATCTGATTATGTCTGACAAAAGGAGTGAGAATGTATGAGAAATGTTGTTATTTTCCCTTCTGACCAGTTTTTCTACTAGGCAGGAAAAAAAACCCCAAACAAACAGAAAAACATTGGCAACAATATCTGGCCAAAATAGCTTTTTATCAAACAATTAATCAAAGGTGCCCTGTAAGAGAAGAGAAGCTGGCACCTCTCCCTGTCCCCAGACTGGAATGTAAGAACCTGCTCTCTCCATGTGAGAGAAGTAATAAAGGGGGAAGGCGTGGTGGACTGGGGAGGGCAGAGGTGTCCTAAGTGCTGCTGACAAGCCCCAGTCAAACATTCAGCAGCTCTTAACCCACGTAGTCTGTTGGCACTCACCACTCCAAAGCCAGCCCAGCTCTTTAACCAGCCATTTGCTTTGGCTCTGTTTCCTGGAGCCAGGATGGTGATGGCACCAGATGCTTGGGGTGAGGGGCTGCATGTGAAATCCAAACATTTGCTGCTCCCCACATGTGGTAACTCTAGGAGATGTGGAAAAGGGACATAGGGTCTGAGACATCCTCTGAGGATGCAGGTGGGGGAACAGGGTGTGGAACAGAGAGGAAAAGGGAATGGAGAGAAGAGGAGGAAAGAGACAGCAAAGCAAAGATGGAGGGCAGTGAGAGCAGGGGAAGCACATCAGCAAGGAAACAGGAGATAAGTGGACAAAGGGAGGAATACTTGAATACTTTATATCAACAACACACTTCAGGCATATGAGATGCTCTCTCTGTCTCTATCTTATTTTATCGCAGTGCTCATCCATGCTTTCTGTGCCATGCTACTGCTCCTAAGTGCCTTTGCCCAGCAAATCCTGCCGAACGGCCAGCTGAGCATGCACTGTGCTTATAATACACCAAGGCAGTCACAGCTGCCTTTCCAGACTGTGTCGGAAACTCAGGAAAAGGGGAAAGAACTAATTAAAGTCATGCTTTTGCCAGCAAAGCCATTACAGACCACCTTTTCAGGCACTTAGAACTTGGCTGTAATCATATGTTCTGGGAGTAGCAAATTTTCTCTAGTTATAAACTAAAAAGTCATTGTGGAGCTGTTGAAAAAATGGAAGCTGGGAGGGACAAATTGTGAGCATTAGTGGGGGAAGATGGGTAGGTATGAGAGGAGGAATAGTGTAATCTCACAACACCTTTAAGATATTGAATAGTATTTAGAACAGAGATAAAAGTAGAGCTCAAACTTAGGCAACTACCTTAAATTAATAAACTCTAGGGGTTGCTGTAATATTTAATTAAAGGTTGGTATAAACAATCATAATTTTCACTGTCTTCTGAAACCTGATAACCACAGGCTTTGGCAGATTACCAGAAGAACTAGTCTCATCAGTGGGGATTCCAGAACTACCCTGCTTCTGCTCCTGGAAGATGAACCATGAACCATGAAGAAAAATTAATGTAGCAGATTGTGGAAACTGTGCAATGAGATAAAGGGAAAGAGGCCCTCCATCAGGTAGGTGTCTCTAGGATTACTCAGGGATTGAGAAAAGAATAATCAATACCTTTTATTACACCACAAAACTACTATAGCAAAGAGTTGAGCAATGGGCTTCTCCCTGCCTCAGTTTAAGGATTCTTGAGCCGAGTTTTATAAGTGAGACCAGGGAACTGATCCTTCCAGACGTGTCGAATAGCAGGTATTAAGCATAAAACTCATAAAGTTCATTCTGCCCTACATCTTCCCTCAGGTAGGGCTGCAGCTCACATGCTTTCACAGTACTGAAAAGAGCCTCATTTTAAAGCATGCTCTCCAGTTGCAACCTGACGCTGAAGTCCAACCTCTGACATGACACTGCCTCCTACCTCGGGGAAGGTATTCTTATGCAGTGGAAAGCTCTTTTTCCACTGGATAAGACAGACAAGTGACTTCTCACAGAGCATCTGAGAATCCGCAGCAGTTGCAGCAGTTTGTCTCAGGAGTCACTGAAGTAAGAACAGGGTTGTCCCTGGCTCATCCACCTAATTCAGTGTGGATCAGAACACTTCTGTCATATTAGTCATGCCACACAATATGAAATTCATGCTGGGTTCACGCTGGCTGCAGAAGGGACTATATCTCATGTGGTACAAAGCCTGTGGTTACAGCATTAACACAGTAACACTTTTTAGACAAACTGGACCCAGCAGCATGAGTTTCCACTGCATCACAGCTTTGCAGTGTGTGGCATTTCTGGTCCAGTATGAGAAGCACTGCAGCTCGCTCCAGCTGGATCATGGCATGATCTATGAGCAAAGCTCATCTAATGCTGAAGAAATACACTGACATAATAAATATATAAAATAGAGAGAGTCAGAGAGGAAGAAAAAGAGGTTAATGAGTTAAGGGCTTTAAAATTAGGCAAGATGTGATTCACTGGCAGATGGCCTCAGTAAAGTGGCCAGCCTAATTAAGTGTGTTATACTGTATTGTAACCAAGGTGGTGGGGAATCAAACAGTATGTTATGTGTTGTGAAACTCGTGACTGTAGAAACTTCACCAGGTAGTTACTGTTTGTCCTGAGAAACTAATAGAAACTGGTAAAACAAAAACTGAGTAGAAGAAGTCGTTGGAATTTGAAACAATAATTGTATTAGTTAGTGCTATCTTTGTTAAGTCTTGTGGAACCAAAGACAATTTGTCTTGATTATGCGCCAGGAATGTTGCTTGGAGACCCCTGACCCTTAATAATGAAGTTATGTGATCAAAAGAAACCAATCAATGTAAGATTAATGATAAATAGCATGACTCAACAGAAAAGAGGGTATAAGAACTGGTGAATTTTGATGCAAAGGTGAACACGCTTGAGGAGGAGATAGGCCCCGTGTTTCCGGCGCCGTGAATAAAGAATGTCTGCCTTTTGACACTACATTGGTGTTACGAGGTTTATCCCCGATTTCGGTGACAGTTTCATCAATAATCTGTTAGAAGAGTGGCAACAGTTTATCCGCAGCAACAGTTTGCTAAAAGAGCTCCGTGTATTACATAGCAATGGAATTTACAATTTCATTCAGAGGGGTAAGCAAACAACCAACCCTTTTCGTTTTGAAGAAAAACTTTAAAAACACATGTTGTAATCCATTGCACTGTCATGTGCTCGACTCCAACGAGAATCTGAAACAGTACCTCTAACTTGTGTGAACTGATCCAATTAATCCTGGCCCACCAGGCTCAAGGTCCCTGTGCTTAGCAAGGCAGTGGCTACATAATTTGGCATTTCATCAGGGTGCCACCAAATTCAGCATTCCCTCGTGGAATTCCCTATTTTGCTGCAGGCGGTTGCTCAACCTTTTGTTTTCTGTCTCCTACCTGCCTCTTGCCTTCTCTCCTTTCCCCAGGGGGAGGAGGTAATTGGATTACAACACATGCTCTTTCCACTCCTCCATGGAGCCAGGCAGCAGAGGGTTGTAAAGCACCTGTTGTCAGAGTCCAACCTGCAGCCAGGGAGTGGAGACCCAAGCATATTGGATGACACGCTGGGCCTCACAGGGAGCAGAGCAGCTGTGGGGAGCTGGGAAGGGCTCCTGAAACTGGCTGCAGAGCCCTGCTTCCCTGGCACACATGAGAAAGGAGGTTTGAGTTAGGTTTCCAAGGCAATGTCATGGGAGCTGAGACCTGGGGTATAGGCTGCGGCCCTCAAAAGCACGATAGAAAAAAATCCCACCCTTGGGAGTAATGGGGGTGGGAGGGCAGTTTTGCAAAAAGTCAGGTGTTGCCAAGTCCTAAAACGAGCCACTGGTCATCCTCCCCCTCCTCCCTAATCTTGACAAAATATGTTATTTTAGGACAGTTACTTTGGGTCTTTTCCCATGTTTATTTTTTTTATATCCACATAGATGTTTGTGTGTGTGGCAATCTATTAATTGTCTCAGAGCTCTCCCACGTTTATGGAACCAAATGATATTTTGGCTTGTGTTACAAAAAACTTAAGGGCTGCCTGGTAATGCACAGCCTCCAGTTCTGCCTGAGCCCCCTCCCCTCCAATTTTTTGCTCTTTCCTCTGACAGGCACACGTCACTGAAATCAGGAATAAAGCTCCTTAACACCAATGTAGCATTAAGAAGCAGGCATTCTTTATTACGGCGCCGGGTGCACGGGGGATAATTCCTCCTAGCGTGCATAACCACTGGAGTTCATTTTTGACATTTATACATGAAAGTTAACACACCACGCCTATCTAATACATAATCATTGACCTGACTGAGCATCCTCTTCTCCCATTGGTCTGTATCTTCTTCGTTTAAATTTAAAGCTACAGCATGATTTTAATTCACTGCATGTGCTCAAGAGGAGGGGTGGGGGGTAGTCCTTTTGTCCCTCAATTGAGTCGGTGGTCACAATCTCCCCCTGCCGGAATTACCTTTCCCCCAGTTTCCATGCTTCGATGCCTTCTGGGCCAAGATGTTCCCTTTTATCACTGTTGACTGATCTGTGGCCTTCCCTTATCTTCACACCCTTCTTTGTAGCAGGATGTTTCCACTGAATTACTAACAACTCCTGCGCTATTCCATTTCATCCAAGAAGAATATACATATACACGTTTGAGGCAACAATTCTGGTGCATTGGCCGGGCATAAATTAAGCACATCCTGTCCACCACAAAAGGCACAGTGGAACCTTCTATCTTTTAGCTTTTGTCCAAGGTATCGCACACTTGCCCATCCCCCATCTTAGCAATTACAAAAACGGGCCACAGCAACTGTTCTCCCCCCACCCCAGCACCTCCAGTGTGACTGCCCCACTTCTGCAGGCTGGATCTCCTGCTAGGACTGTCAGTCCCCTGCTTGGGAGACATGAGATGTTCCATTACTGTTGCCTTCTCTCCCACTAAACTGGGGTCAAATGTGCCAAAAACTTTTCCACAGCCACTGGTTCCCTTCCAGTTTTTGCAATGCTCTGCCTTCTCTCAGGCAGGAAACCTGAGGAGCCCTAGAAGACACCACTTGGGGTTTCCTCAGCTTCAGCTCCCATCTGAGACCCTGCTGCTCACCTGGGTCCATGTGATGCCATGTCTTGGCTCCAGCATGCATCTGCAGCTGTGGCTTCATCATTCCTCCTAGTCTTGTAATGTTAGGTTTCGTTTTTACATTAGGGAACAGCATTCTGCTTTGGAAATCCTGAAAACAACTAACATGTTTTAAACTATTTAGTTGATATAAATATTAGTGAGTTTTTGTGAGGATGGAGCACAAGGAAAAAGAATACTTCAGGGTCATGAAAAATGTCTAGAGTTTAGTAAAATGTAATTTAGTCCCATTTTGCCAAGGGAAGGCTTTTTCTTGTGCAATTCTTGCAATGAAGCAATTCTGAGAAAGAAATTATTGACTGCTACATTATCTTAGCTTTGTGAAGCACCATGCTATGAATAGGCCCTTTATGCTCATGACTGCACATTCATATCAGAAAAAAAAAATAGTTCTTGCACCACAGTCTCTCCTTCTCATTTCACTGTGACTTAATGAAATTGGAACTGAAGGTACAGGACAGGATCCTGAGGGTCATCTCATTTCTGCTGCTTCAAGCTCAAAATAATGGCAGAAGGTGTTTGCAACAATGCAAGTTTTACCTTTAGATTTATCAACCTTTAGGAGTTTGAAATCAGCTTTTAACAGATGGGTTTCAAAATAAATATCTTAATAGAATTATGGGGCTGAAAAAAAATATTTTTTTTTTACAGTAAGTAAACCCCTATTGTCATGTTTCTGCTGGGCAGTGGGCTGGGGTTGCACAGGGGCTGTGAGGTGTGCATGGAGGCTCCCTCCCCTTTGACAACAGCAATTCCAGCCAACAACTCTGTTGCATTTGGCTGTGTAGCTGTGAAGTCCAACTCAAACTTGAAAGTCTCTTGGTTTTTTTGTAGTAGTATAAAAGTCTAAACAGATCAGACTTTGTTTTGTCTGCCCTTATAACTTACCACCAGTGTTGTTCATCTACACATTCTTGGTTTGTGATTGCATCTTCATATGGAATAGCAGCTTTCCTGCTTGTAGAAGCTTGTCCTGGTCTCGGCTGGGATAGAGTTAATTTTCCTTCTAGTAGCTGGTATAGTGCTGTGTTTTGGATTTAGTATGAGAATAATGTTGATAACACACTGATGTTTTAGTTGTTACTAAGTAGTGCTTACACTAGTCAAGGACTTTTCCAGCCTCCCATGCTCTGCCAGGTGCACAAGAAGCCGGGAGGGGAGGGGGCACAGCCAAGAGAGCTGATCCAAACTGGCCAAAGGGATATTCCATACCGTATGACGCCATGCCCAGTATATTAACTATGGGCAGTTGGCTGGGGGGGGGGGCAGCAATCGTGGTTTGGGGACTGGCAGCGTCAGTTGGTGGGTGGTGAGCTGTTGCATCACTTGTTTTTTTTCCCTGTGTTTCGCCTCTCTCTCTCTCATTGTTTTCCTTCTCATTTCATCATCATCATCATTATTTTTATTATTAATTATTAAACTCTTCTTAACCCATGAGTTTTCTTACTTTTGCCCTTCCAATTCTCTCCCCCATCCCACTGGGGTGGGGGGAGTGAGTGAGTGAGCAGCTGTGTGGTGCTTAGTTGCTGGCTGGAGTTAAACCATGACATCTCTCTGGTTTTTGTTTTATGCACATGTGTTTGTGTTTATGTTTGCACACATCAATGGCTATTAGCTGGATATTGACTCTCCTCCTTACAAGACACTGTGCCTGGATCATGCTGGGAAGTAGGCACAGACACTGCATCTAAATAGCAGGAAAGAGGACTCACAGGGAACTTAGTGGCGTATTGTGTTAGTGACCCATGATTTTAAGTACTTTGAACTAGGCTGCAAATCAGAGCTGTTGCACTAAGAATCCCCAGATAAGAAATTCCCTTTTGTGGCCAAATGTGACAACAAACTGTAGAGCTGTTTTGTATAAATTACCTAAGGTTTGGCTGCATCTCCTACTCTTACTTTGATAAAACATTAGTATGATGTTAACAAATGATAAATTTACCAGGGAAAGGATATGCATTTAAATAACAGATATTGCCTAGTCCTAATCCTTAAAAAGAATAGAAGCTGTATCACATTTCAGGATATTTTACTTGTAAGGTCTGGGTCCTGCAAGCAGTTGTGTACATCCTCACCTTCGTTTCTACAAAGTGTCAGGAACTTAACTGATGAAGTTAAATGTGTGTGTAGAATTTGGCCACTTCTCTTAAAAACGTCAAGCAAGTTTAGCAAACAAAGCCAAATATAGAAAGATTAAGATTTATTCTGACAAGTACAATATAAATTTGTCTGGACTGCATCAACAGAAAAAATTTTGTTTAAGAGTCTTCAACAAAATTTAGTAAATGTCTTTAAAGCCCTATATATTTTTTAACAATGCAAACGTCATCCTTCTGGTGGACAAGGAAGGGAGATGATGTGAGGACCTTTTAGTTTCCAGGATGTTGTGCTGCTTGTTTTTCATAATACATAATATTGTAAAAAAATGTCCTAATAGCCTCTTTTTTGTTAGTGTTTCTTTGTTCATCCCTGAATCCATATAAACTAAACATATACTTGATAAAGGAAGCTATTTCCCTTAAATCGTCGTACCCAGGCTTGGTTGCTCTCTTTACCTTTCTCTGCAGTTTGTTAAAAGATTAATGCCGAGAAATATATGAAGCAATCTTAAAGATCAAGTGGGGAATTAACAATCTGAACTTTAAGAAAACTGATATTGATATGTTTTGATGTCAATATATGTAATTACATTTCATTTATTAAAACAGTCTTTAACCCAACACAAAAAACATTAAACAGTTGGAGTTTATGAAGTTTTTACTACTATAAATTTTTAAAGAAACTTTTCAATTTTTTTTAATTCTTTAAATTATTTTTTTAAAACATTGGCAGAAAACATACATTCACTGTGAGATTAAGATGTTAGCACTTCCCTGCAGCTTTGCTGAAACAAAACCAATCAGAAAATAACAGCTGCTCATTTAAAAACAGTGAGGTATCTGAGAATTTCCTTATTAAAAAAAGTAATAAATAAATAAAATAACAGAGCTTTGTGACACTTTCACTGAAGTGATTCATCATTCAGTTTATATCTTCTGTCTTCTTCCGAAGGGCATGGAAATTAGTTGGCTGAAAAAAAATCCAGTTAGGTGGCTGCTATTCCCCTAGCTTGTTACAAGTCTTTGTGTAAAATCACATTTTTTTTCCTATAAAGTGCCACAGATCTGAGAAAAAATGCTGGAAAAAACTGCACAGAGCAGAGCAATTTTTTTTCCCAACTAAATAGGTCTACATAATTGGTGAAGGTGCAGTCATCTCATACTAGCTGGTTTTTAGGTGCCAGTTGAAACACAGTGATGGTGTTTAATCTGGGACGCTTTTCCTCACTAAAAGCTGCTGTGACACAGCTTAAATTTTTCAAACTTAATTGTGGGGGGTTTTTTTGTTTGAGAAAGAAAAAATTAGAAGACTTTATTATAGATATATTCTGTGTCAAATTGGCTCAGTGTAATCTATTTTAGACAATTGTCTGACATGAGGCAGAAGCGAATTTGTGTGGTAACAAAGCACACCTAAATTTTCAGATGCTTCAAAAGTTCAAATGTTAACTTCCAGTTCAAACGCTATCAGAGTTTTGCTTGTGTTGCTGATTATAAACTGAGCAGCTGTGTCAGCTGTCTGCTATTCACTAGTATAACTCCGAAATAATCTTTATTAACAGAAAGGAAGAAACTCATATTTATAGCACTAGAATCAGTTTGGGATATGTAGCAAATTTCTCAAACTATTGGGGACTGCTATTATTATTTGCTACTATTTCTAGGTTGCCGTAAATGGTATGACATGGGTGAAAGATAAGGAAGAACTCTACTTGAAATTCTGGGCTTAAAAAAAGAATCAGATGTCTTTTACAAGACAGTCACCATCTGATTTTGCTGCAGATGGAGAAAAAAAACCCTTAAGTTTTAGTCTCCCATTCCCCCCCTTTATATACTACAAAGGAGAATACATCATGTTCACTGAGTGGGAGACATTGCATTTTTAAAGAGCAGTATATAAAGGTTTTTTTCTGCTCAGCAGGGAAAGTATATAACACAAAAATTGTTAACTCTGCAGTAAATCTTCATCTTGCAAACAGAAATCAATCATTCAGAAAAAAAATCAATGCAAGTGTCCCACAGACAGTGAGGTGATGTTAAATGACAATATTATCTAGAGATGTTTCCATTTGAGTATAAATATGTATTGGTTTCATGGTAGCTCTGGGAAGCAGCTGGAAGAGAGTAAGGGATACTTGCTTCTCCTCACTTCTGGTGTTTAAAGAGTACCCTAACCATGACAGGTTTCGTTGGATGGGGCTACTAATTATTTTGTAGTCAAAAAGTGCTCTATAAAAGGCATGAGAGTAATTCAATGCAGTTTCCTTTTATCTGCCTTGCCAACTGATGTCTATACAGAGCAAGTGGGGCTCCCCAAACAGGTCAGTCTGTTTCAGATACACAAGATTAAGTAGCAAGTGACATTCAAGAGCAATCAGCCCACCCAGGAGGAGTGAAACCAGTGGAAAAGCTGTCAGATTCCACCTTTTCTCCATTAATCCTGAAGCTTTTCAATGCTGCCAGGTTGCATCTTCATCAAATGAGCTGGGAAGAGTGTTGGGCTATTTTCTTTTGTTACACCCTCCTCTCCCAATTGCCACCATTAACCCCTGCCATGCCAGGTTCTGGTTTGGGAGCAGGTCTTGGGTTATCCCCAGTAGGTGGGGCAGCATGTAGAGCTGGATGGAGCCCAGTGTGGACCTTGCTTTAGCAGCAGGCTGATATTTAGGCAGCTGAAGGGGGGGGGGCAGGGATTTCTTCCAAGATGGAACTGTTTTGAATGCTTGTACAAGAAGGAGGGAAATAGCAGGTGCGTTTATCTTCTAGAGACAGACCATATAATGAGGTACTCTCTCCCAGGTTGGTCTGGTTTGGGGGTGAGCTGTGTTTTCCATAATCTACATTGGAAGGGGGATGCATTTACCCTTTCCTTCATTTAGGATTAAATTTTTGCCAGTTATGGCTGAGTTGACTGCATCAGGCAAGATCCAGGATTTGACCATGGCACACATATATATCTCATTCTTGCCCTGGGTAGTTCCAATAGTGTGTAGGACACATCATGTAGCTGTCACAGAGGAGGCAGCAACCTTCAGAAGTTGAACCATAGAAGCAGAGGGTGGCTGAGTGGTCGGAAAGTGGCACAGATTGTGAAGCACACATGGCAGGGATAAATGATAATAGATGTTGGAACTGGAGCCAAGTGACTGTGTTCCTCTGATATGAGGGAATGGTTCTGACTGAAAGGAAAGAGGCCTCTTTCCTTCAGTTCCTATGGACTGTAGCCTGAGGGTGATATTGGGGAGGGTGTGGTTTTGAGAAGAAGGAAATTATGGTGGAGGCAAAATCCAGCTCTGAGAAACTAAACCCATGAGCATAAGAATGGCTGGAGCAGGTGAAGCTAATGATTCATCTAGACTGTCTCTGACAGAAAATGTCTTGGAAAGGTTGTATGAATTGTATAGGCATAGTTCCTCGGAGTTAACTCCTCAATTGTACGGTGATAGCTCCTTAGATAGTCTTCTAGTTTGCAATAACTTATACATAAGGAATTTCCCTAGACTGAGGTGGCATCTCTCTCTCCCCCCACCTCCCTTTTTTTCCTGTAGTGATATAGTTGTGGTGTTTACTTTTCTCTGTTCTCACTCAAGAATCTCTTATGTTCCTCTCTCTACAAGCAACACTTGAATTTCTGACAATCACAGACATAGGGACAACGGATTAGTTTCTACCATAAACTAGAGAGTGAGAATTATGAAGGATGCATTGACATACTGGTATTTCCTTTCTCATTTTCAAGCAGAATTAAAGCCAAACAGAAATGGTCAGAGGCTGCAAAGCAAAATGATCTCAAGTCTCCAACGCCTGAGGTGACTATTCTAGCCCCAGGGAGACTGAGTACCAGGAAAGGGTGGCAATGGTCAATCTCAAGGAAAGTTTCCTTGCATCCTAACCTGGTAGATGTGTCCACCAGATCTCACCTTGCAGGTTAGAGAGGGAACAGTGTTCTTAGTGATTCACCTGTAAGCTGTCCACCTCCCAAATACCTTCTGTTATTAGCTCTCTGTGCTGCTCCAGGAAAAAGGAAAGGGATGTGTTTTAGTTTGTAGGGTTGGGTTTTTTTTTAAAAGGAATTTCAGAAGAGTTTTTTACTAATGCAATCTGGATCACTCCTAGGTTTTCCCTACTAGCTACTGTCATACCAGATGTATTTTATTTAAATATGCAGAAGTTGCATTATAAAACAGTGCAATCTCCAGCAAATGGGCTATTAACACGATTAATGGTTGTGAGAGAGGAAACGGGTTATTGGAAAAGTAGTTGTGTCATTATCAAATGTGTATGCAGAAGGACAAATAATGTGCGATGTACAGAATAGTGGGGGGAAAAAACAGCCAACGCTGAGAAAAGACAGAAAATAGATACTTAGAAAGCAATAGCTGTATAGCATGGGAACAGTGGGAGCAACACCATCACTGTGACTTTGTTGAGACTACACTGGGTAAAAGGAAAAGATGCTTCAGAAAACAATAAAACACCCCTTAGCTACTGTGCTGGCTGCAAGAGCCAAATGCCACTGTTCAGTATAACAGCAAAAGGGAGACTTGTTATTCCAGGGAAAGAAGCAGACATGGAGAGCTCTGTACATCTAAGAGCACTGACAGGCTTAGAGACTTACGACTTCCACCTGGAAGGCTGAAGTCTTCCGGAGTGATGACCTGGCAAGTAAACTTTCACCCATTAAAATAATGAATTTTTGGTAATAAAAATTTTGTATGTCAGATAAAGACTTTAATATCTAACCGGGTTTAATCTCTGACTGACTGATTGGGGCTGAGATAGCCTGTTTTGCATTGTGAACTGGTGTGGTGTGATCACAGAGGCCTTTATGAATGATCATCAAAGTAAAGATAAGTCCTTTCCTCTCTGCCGTTGCATTGAACATGCAAGCAGAAACATATGGATGCACTGAGATAGTCATCAATGTACTTAGTGTTTACTATTCTTTGGTTTGTACTCAGAAATCAGAGCAGAAAAAATAATATTACAGTGCTGGTGTAAGAGCTGAATAGACCACTTGAATAGGACTCCCTTTCCCAATGCTCACTACTCACCCACGCACATGGCATTCACCAGGCCCACGCAGCCAGTATGTCCCACTCTTAATTTTACACAATGGCTAGAGATGAAGCTTTTCCATTATGTTCATCTATAATTCAATGATATTTATCTTTACTAACAACTACAGTAGCTGTCTTCTCCACAATGTTTACATTTCTAACCCCTCCTCCCCTCCCAGTTCTAAAAGAGAGCTTGTGCGAAGTAATAAAAGAAAGACAACCAAAAGCTACAGCCTCTGGGGTTTCAGAGCAACTGCTATATATTGCATTACAGGAGCCAGAAGCTATGACAAAAACCTCAATTTTCATGTTACACATATTTTCTAATAGAAGAGTATATTGACATTACTCTCTTGGTAAAGTGGAATTCTCCATGTCACTCTAGTGGGGACATGTGATGTGCTCAAGAATCCACACAGGATTCATATTCTACACATGTAGCAAAAGTTTCAATGCCTATTGACTTAGAAATCATAACTTATGTACAGTACAGTA